>OZ023066.1:31558822-31783822 GCA_963992785.1 Tenthredo livida | reverse complement strand
CATCCTCATCGTCATCGTCATCGTCATCGTCCTTGTCATCGTCATCGTCATCGTCATCGTCATCGTCATCGTCATCGTCATCGTCATCGTCATCATCATCGCCGACGTCATCGTCATCGTCATCGTCATCGTCATCGTCATCGTCATCGTCATCGTCATCGTCATCGTCATCGTCATCGTCATCGTCATCGTCATCCTCATCGTCATCGTCATCATCAACAATGCGATCGCCATCGTCATCGTCTTCGTCATCGTCACCGTCATCGTCACCGTCATCGTGATCGTCATCGTCATCGTCATCGTCATCGTCATCGTCATCGTCATCGTCATCGTCATCGTCATCGTCATCGTCATCATCATCGTCATCGTCATCGTCATCGTCATCGTCATCGTTATCATCACCATTGCCATCGTCATCGCTATCGTCATCGTCATCGTCATCGTCATCATCACCATTGCCATCGCCATCGTCATAGTCATCGTCAACGTCATCGTCATCGAAATCGTCATCGTCATCGTCATCGTCAACGTCATCGTCATCGCCATCGTCATCGTTATCGTCATCGTCATCGTCATCGTCATCGTTATCATCACCATTGCCATCGTCATCGCTATCGTCATCGTCATCGTCATCGTCATCATCACCATCGCCATCGCCATCGTCATAGTCATCGTCCACGTCATCGTCATCGAAATCGTCATCATCATCGTCATCGTCATCGTCATCGTCATCGTAATCGTCATCGTCATCATCACCATTGCCATCGCCATCGTCATCGTCATCGTCATCGTCATCGTCATCGTCATCGTCATCGTCATCGTCATCGTCATCGTTATCATCACCATTGCCATCGTCATCGCTATCGTCATCGTCATCGTCATCGTCATCATCACCATCGCCATCGCCATCGTCATAGTCATCGTCAACGTCATCGTCATCGAAATCGTCATCATCATCGTCATCGTCATCGCCATCGTCATCGTCATCGTCATCGTCAACGTCATCATCATCGTCATTGTCATCGTGATCGTTATCGTAATAGTCATCGTCATCATCACCATGGCCATCGCTATCGTCATTGTCATCGTTATCGTGATCGTAATCGTCATCGTCATCGTCATCGTCGTCATCATCGTCATCGTCATCGTCATCGTCATCGTCATCGTCATCGTCATCGTCATCGTCATCGTCATCGTCATCGTCATCGTCATCGTCATCGTCATCGTTATCATCACCATTGCCATCGTCATCGTTATTGTTATCGTTATCGTCATCGCCATCAATATCATCATCGTCATCGTCATCGTCATAGCCATCGCCATCGTTATCGTCATCGTCATCGTCATCGTCATCGTCATCGCCATTGACATCGTCATCGTCATCGTCATCGTCATCGTCATCGTCATCGTCATCGTCATCGTCATCGTTATCATCACCATTGCCATCGTCATCGTTATTGTCATCTTTATCGTCATCGTCATCGTCATCGTCATCGTCATCATCAGCATTGCCATCGCCATGGTAATAGTCATCGTCATCGTCATCGTCATCGTCATTGTCATCGTCATCGTCATCGTCATAGTCATCGTCGTCGTCATCGTCGTCGTCATCGTCATCGTCAGCATCATCGTCATCGTCATCGTCATCGTCATCGTCAACGTCATCATCACCATCGCCATCGCTATCGTCATCGTCATCGTCATCGTCATCATCACCATCGACGTCGCCATCGTCATTACCATCGTTATCGTGATCGTAATCGTCATCGTCATCGTTATCGTCATCGTCATCGCCATCGTCATCGTCATCGTCATCGTCATCATCATCGTCATCATCACCATTGCCATCGCCATCGTCATCGTCATCGTCATCGTCATCGTCATCGTCATAGTCATCGTCATCGTCATCGTCATCGTCATCGTCATCGTCATCGTCATCGTCATCGTCATCGTCATCGTCATCATCACCATTGCCATCGCCATCGTCATCGTCATCGTCATCGTCATCGTCATCGTCATAGTCATCGTCATCGTCATCGTCATCGTCATCGTCATCGTCGTCGTCATCGTCATCGCCGTCGTCATCGTCATCATCATCTTGATCGGCATCGTCATCGTCTTCGTCATCGTCATCGTCATCAGCATCGACGCCGTCATCAGCATCGTCATCGTCATCGTCATCGTCATCATCACCATTGCCATCGCCATCGTCATCATCATCGTCATCGTCATCGTCGTCGTCATCGTCATCGTCGTCGTCATCGTCATCATCATCTTGATCGGCATCGTCATCGTCTTCGTCATCGTCATCGTCATCAGCATCGTCGCCGTCATCAGCATCGTCATCGTCATCGTCATCGTCATCATCACCATTGCCATCGCCATCGTCATCATCATCGTCATTGTCATCGTCATCGTTATCGTCATAGTCATAGTCATCGTCGTCGTCATCGTCATCGTCATTGTCATCGTCATCGTTATCGTCATCGTCATCATCACCATTGACGTCGCCATCGTTATCACATCGTAATCGTTATCATCACCATTGCCATCGTCATCGTCATCATCATTGTCATCGTCATCGTCAACGTCATCATCAGCATCGCCATCGCTATCGTCATCGTCATCGTCATCGTCATCATCACCATCGACGTCGCCATCGTCATTACCATCGTTATCGTGATCGTAATCGTCATCGTCATCGTTATCGTCATCGTCATCGCCATCGTCATCGTTATCATCACCATTGCCATCGTCATCGCTATTGTCATCGTTATCGTCATCGTCATCGTCATCGTCATCGTCATCGTCATCGTCATTGTCATCGTCATCGTCATCGTCATAGTCATCGTCGTCGTCATCGTCGTCGTCATCGTCATCGTCAGCGTCATCGTCATCGTCATCGTCATCGTCATCATCACCATGGCCATCGCTATCGTCATCGTCATCGTTATCATCACCATTGCCATCGTCATCGATATCGTCATAGTCATCGTCATAGTCATCGTCATCGTAATCGTCATCGTTATCGTCATCGTCATCGTCATCGTCATCGTCATCGTCATCGTCATCGTCATTGTTATCGTCATCGTCATCGTCATTGTCATCGTCATCGTCATCGTCATCGTCATAGTCATCGTCGTCGTCATCGTCATCGTCATCGTCATCGTCATCGTCATCGTCATCGTCATCGTCATCGTTATCGTCATCATCATTGTCATCGTCATCGTCATTGTCAACGTCATCGTCATCGTCATCGTCATCGTCATCGTCATCGTCATCGTCATCATCACCATGGCCATCGCTATCGTCATCGTCATCGTTATCATCAACATTGCCATCGTCATCGATATCGTCATAGTCATCGTCATAGTCATCGTCATCGTAATCGTCATCGTCATCGTCATCGTCATCGTCATCGTCATCGTCATTGTTATCGTCATCGTCATCGTCATTGTCATCGTCATCGTCATCGTCATAGTCATCGTCGTCGTCATCGTCATCGTCATCGTCATCGTCATCGTCATCGTCATCGTCATCGTCATCGTTATCGTCATCATCATTGTCATCGTCATCGTCATTGTCAACGTCATCGTCATCGTCATCGTCATCGTCATCGTCATCGTCATCGTCATCGTCATCGTCATCGTCATCGTCATCGTCATCGTTATCATCACCATTGCCATCGTCATCGTTATTGTTATCGTTATCGTCATCGCCATCAATATCATCATCGTCATCGTCATCGTCATAGCCATCGCCATCGTTATCACTATCGTCATCGTCATCGTCATCGTCATCGTCATCGTCATCGCCATTGACGTCGTCATCGTCATCGTCATCGTCATCGTCATCGTCATCGTCATCGTTATCATCACCATTGCCATCGTCATCGCTATCGTCATCGTCATCGTCATCGTCATCATCACCATTGCCATCGCCATCGTCATAGTCATCGTCAACGTCATCGTCATCGAAATCGTCATCGTCATCGTCATCGTCATCGTCAACGTCATCGTCATCGCCATCGTCATCGTTATCGTCATCGTCATCGTCATCGTCATCGTCATCGTCATCGTTATCATCACCATTGCCATCGTCATCGCTTTCGTCATCGTCATCGTCATCGTCATCATCACCATCGCCATCGCCATCGTCATAGTCATCGTCAACGTCATCGTCATCGAAATCGTCATCATCATCGTCATCGTCATCGCCATCGTCAACGTCATCGTCATCGTCAACGTCATCATCATCGTCATTGTCATCGTGATCGTTATCGTAATAGTCATCGTCATCATCACCATGGCCATCGCTATCGTCATTGTCATCGTTATCGTGATCGTAATCTTCATCGTCATCGTCATCGTCGTCGTCATCGTCATCGTCATCGTCATCGTCATCGTCATCGTCATCGTCATCGTCATCGTCATCGTCATCGTCATCGTCATAGTCATCGTCAACGTCATCGTCATCGAAATCGTCATCGTCATCGTCATCGTCATCGTCATCGTCATCGTCATCGTCATCGTCATCATCACCCTTGTCATCGCCATCGTCATCGTCATCGTCATCGTCATCGTCATCGTCATCGTCATCGTCATCGTCATCGTCATCGTCATCATCACCATTGCCATGGCCATCGTCATCGTCATCGTCATAGTCATCGTCATAGTCATCGTCATCGTCATCGTCATCGTCATCGTCGTCGTCCTCGCCATCGTCGTCGTCATCGTCATCATCATCTTGATCGGCATCGTCATCGTCTTCGTCATCGTCATCGTCATCAGCATCGTCGCCGTCATCAGCATCGTCACCGTCATCGTCATCGTCATCATCACCATTGCCATCGCCATCGTCATCATCATCGTCATTGTCATCGTCATCGTTATCGTCATAGTCATAGTCATCGTCGTCGTCATCGTCATCGTCATTGTCATCGTCATCGTTATCGTCATCGTCATCATCACCATTGACGTCGCCATCGTCATCACATCGTCATCGTTATCATCACCATTGCCATCGTCATCGTCATCATCATTGTCATCGTCATTGTCAACGTCATCGTCATCGTCATCGTAATCGTCATCATCACCATTGCCATCGTCATCGTGATCGTCAACGTCATCGTCATCGTCATCGTCATTGTCATCGTCATCGTCATCGTCATCGTCATCGTCATCGTTATTGTCATCGTAATCGTCATCGTCATCGTCATCGTCATCGTCATCGTCATCATCATCGTCATCGTCATCGTCATCGTCATCGTCATCGTCATCGTCATCGTCATCGTCATCGTCATCATCACCATTGCCATCGCCATCGTCATCGTCATCGTCATCGTCATCGTCATCGTCATAGTCATCGTCATCGTCATCGTCATCGTCATCGTCATCGTCGTCGTCATCGTCATCGCCGTCGTCATCGTCATCATCATCTTGATCGGCATCGTCATCGTCTTCGTCATCGTCATCGTCATCAGCATCGACGCCGTCATCAGCATCGTCATCGTCATCGTCATCGTCATCATCACCATTGCCATCGCCATCGTCATCATCATCGTCATCGTCATCGTCGTCGTCATCGTCATCGTCGTCGTCATCGTCATCATCATCTTGATCGGCATCGTCATCGTCTTCGTCATCGTCATCGTCATCAGCATCGTCGCCGTCATCAGCATCGTCATCGTCATCGTCATCGTCATCATCACCATTGCCATCGCCATCGTCATCATCATCGTCATTGTCATCGTCATCGTTATCGTCATAGTCATAGTCATCGTCGTCGTCATCGTCATGGTCATCGTCATCGTCATGGTTATCGTCATCGTCATCATCACCATTGACGTCGCCATCGTTATCACATCGTCATCGTTATCATCACCATTGCCATCGTCATCGTCATCATCATTGTCATCGTCATCGTCAACGTCATCGTCATCGTCATCGTCATCGTCATCATCACCATTGCCATCGTCATCGTGATCGTCAACGTCATCGTCATCGTCATCGTCATTGTCATCGTCATCGTCATCGTCATCGTCATCGTCATCGTCATCATCACCATTGACGTCGCCATCGTCATCGTCATCGTAATCATCAACGTCATCATCATCGTCATCGTCATCGTCATCGTCATCGTCATCGTCATCATCACCATTGCCATCGTCATCGTCATCGACAACGTCATCGTCATCGTCATCGCCATCGTCATCGTCATCGTCATTGTCATCGTCATCGTCATCGTCATAGTCATCGTCATCGTCATCGTCATCGTCTTCGTCATCGTCATCGTCATCGTCGTCGTCATCGTCATCGTCATCGTCATCGTTATCATCACCATTGACGTCGCCATCGTCATCGTCATCGTCATCGTCATCATCACCATTGCCATCGTCATCGTCATCGTCAACGTCATCGTCATCGTCATCGCCATCGTCATCGTCATCGTCATCGTCATTGTCATCGTCATCGTCATAGTCATCGTCATCGTCATCGTCATCGTCATCGTCAACGTCATCGTGACGTAATCGTCATCGTCATCGTCATTATCATCACAACCATGGCCATCGCTATGGTCAGCGTCATCGTTATCGTCATCGTAATCGTCATCGTCATCGTCATCGTCATCGTCATCATCACCATTGACGTCGCCATCGTCATCGTCATCGTCATCACATCGTCATCCTTATCATCACCATTGCCATCGTCATCGTCATCATCATTGTCATCGTCATCGTCAACGTCATCGTCATCGTCATCGTCATCGTCATCGTCATCGTCATCGTCATCGTCATAGTCATCGTCATCGTCATCGTCATCGTCATCGTCATTGTCATCGTGATCGTTATCGTAATAGTCATCGTCATCATCACCATGGCCATCGCTATCGTCATTTTCATCGTTATCGTGATCGTAATCGTCATCGTCATCGTCATCGTCATCGTCATCGTCATCGTCATCGTCATCGTCATCGTCATCGTCATCGTCATCGTCATCGTCATCGTCATCGTTATCATCACCATTGCCATCGTCATCGTTATTGTCATCGTTATCGTCATCGTCATCGTCATCGTCATCGTCATCGTCATCGTCATCATCAGCATTGCCATCGCCATGGTCATAGTCATTGTCATCGTCATCGTCATCGTCATCGTCAACGTCATCATCACCATGGCCATCGCTATCGTCATCGTCATCATAACCATGGCCATCGCTATCGTCATCGTCATCGTCATCGTCATCGTCATCGTCATCGTCATCGTCATCGTCATCGTCATCGTCATCGTCATCGTCATCGTCATCATCACCATTGACGTCGCCATCGTCATCGTCATCGTCATCGTCAACGTCATCATCATCGTCATTGTCATCGTGATCGTGATCGTAATAGTCATCGTCATCATCACCATGGCCATCGCTATCGTCATTGTCATCGTTATCGTGATCGTAATCGTCATCGTCATCGTCATCGTCATCGTCGTCGTCATCGTCATCGTCATCGTCATCGTCATCGTCATCGTCATCGTCATCGTCATCGTCATCGTCATCGTCATCGTCATCGTCATCGTCATCGTCATCGTTATCATCACTATTGCCATCGTCATCGTTATTGTTATCGTTATCGTCATCGCCATCAATATCATCATCGTCATCGTCATCGTCATAGCCATCGCCATCGTTATCATCATCGTCATCGTCATCGTCATCGTCATCGTCATCGTCATCGTCATCGCCATTGACATCGTCATCGTCATCGTCATCGTCATCGTCATCGTTATCATCACCATTGCCATCGTCATCGCTATCGTCATCGTCATCGTCATCGTCATCATCACCATTGCCATCGCCATCGTCATAGTCATCGTCAACCTCATCGTCATCGTCATCGTTATTGTCATCGTAATCGTCATCGTCATCGTCATCGTCATCGCTATCATCACCATTGACGTCGCCATCGTCATCGTCATCGTAATCGTCAACGTCATCATCATCGTCATCGTCATCGTCATCGTCATGGTCATCGTCATCGTCATCGTCATCGTCATCGTCATCGTCATCGTCATCATCACCATTGCCATCGTCATCGTCATCGTCATCGTCATCGTCATCGTCATTGTCATCGTCATCGTCATCGTCATAGTCATCGTCATCGTCATCGTCATCGTCATCGTCATCGTCATCGTCGTCGTCATCGTCATCGTCATCGTCATCGTCATCGTCATCGTCATCGTCATCGTTATCATCACCATTGACGTCGCCATCGTCATCGTCATCGTCATCGTCATCATCACCTTTGCCATCGTCATCGTCATCGTCAACGTCATCGTCATCGTCATCGCCATCGTCATCGTCATCGTCATCGTCATCGTCATCGTCATAGTCATCGTCATCGTCATCGTCATCGTCTTCGTCATCGTCATCGTCATCGTCGTCGTCATCGTCATCGTCATCGTCATCGTTATCATCACCATTGACGTCGCCATCGTCATCGTCATCGTCATCGTCATCATCACCATTGCCATCGTCATCGTCATCGTCAACGTCATCGTCATCGTCATCGCCATCGTCATCGTCATCGTCATCGTCATTGTCATCGTCATCGTCATAGTCATCGTCATCGTCATCGTCATTGTCATCGTCAACGTCATCGTGACGTCATCGTCATCGTCATCGTCATTATCATCACAACCATGGCCATCGCTATGGTCAGCGTCATCGTTATCGTCATCGTAATCGTCATCGTCATCGTCATCGTCATCGTCATCATCACCATTGACGTCGCCATCGTCATCGTCATCGTCATCACATCGTCATCCTTATCATCACCATTGCCATCGTCATCGTCATCATCATTGTCATCGTCATCGTCAACGTCTCGTCATCGTCATCGTCATCGTCATCGTCATCGTCATCGTCATAGTATTCGTCATCGTCATCGTCATCGTCATCGTCATTGTCATCGTGATCGTTATCGTAATAGTCATCGTCATCATCACCATGGCCATCGCTATCGTCATTTTCATCGTTATCGTGATCGTAATCGTCATCGTCATCGTCATCGTCATCGTCATCGTCATCGTCATCGTCATCGTCATCGTCATCGTCATCGTCATCGTCATCGTCATCGTTATCATCACCATTGCCATCGTCATCGTTATTGTCATCGTTATCGTCATCGTCATCGTCATCGTCATCGTCATCGTCATCGTCATCATCAGCATTGCCATCGCCATGGTCATAGTCATTGTCATCGTCATCGTCATCGTCATCGTCATCGTCATCGTCATCGTCATCGTCATCGTCATCGTCATCGTCATCGTCAACGTCATCATCACCATGGCCATCGCTATCGTCATTGTCATCGTTATCGTGATCGTAATCGTCATCGTCATCGTCATCGTCATCGTCATCGTCATCGTCATCGTCATCGTCATCGTCATCGTCATCGTCATCGTCATCGTTACCATCACTATTGCCATCGTCATCGTTATTGTTATCGTTATCGTCATCGCCATCAATATCATCATCGTCATCGTCATCGTCATAGCCATCGCCATCGTTATCATCATCGTCATCGTCATCGTCATCGTCATCGTCATCGTCATCGTCATCGCCATTGACATCGTCATCGTCATCGTCATCGTCATCGTCATCGTTATCATCACCATTGCCATCGTCATCGCTATCGTCATCGTCATCGTCATCGTCATCATCACCATTGCCATCGCCATCGTCATAGTCATCGTCAACGTCATCGTCATCGAAATCGTCATCGTCATCGTCATCGTCATCGTCAACGTCATCGTCATCGCCATCGTCATCGTCATCGTCATCGTCATCGTCATCGTTATCATCACCATTGCCATCGTCATCGCTATCGTCATCGTCATCGTCATCGTCATCATCACCATTGCCATCGCCATCGTCATAGTCATCGTCAACGTCATCGTCATCGTCATCGTCATCGTCATCGTCAACGTCATCGTCATCGCCATCGTCATCGTCATCGTCATCGTCATCGTCATCGTTATCATCACCATTGCCATTGTCATCGCTATCGTCATCGTCATCGTCATCGTTATCATCATCGTCATCGTCATCGTCATCGTCATCGTCATCGTCATCGTCATCGTAATCGTCATCGTCATCGTCATCGTTATCATCACCATTGCCATCGTGATCGCTATCGTCATCGTCATCGTCATCGTCATCGTCATTGTCATCGTCATCGTTATCGTCATCGTCATCATCACCATTGACGTCGCCATCGTTATCACATCGTCATCGTTATCATCACCATTGCCATCGTCATCGTCATCATCATTGTCATCGTCATCGTCAACGTCATCGTCATCGTCATCGTAATCGTCATCATCACCATTGCCATCGTCATCGTGATCGTCAACGTCATCGTCATCGTCATCGTCATTGTCATCGTCATCGTCATCGTCATCGTCATCGTTATTGTCATCGTAATCGTCATCGTCATCGTCATCGTCATCGCTATCATCACCATTGACGTCGCCATCGTCATCGTCATCGTAATCGTCAACGTCATCATCATCGTCATCGTCATCGTCATCGTCATCGTCACTGTCATCGTCATCATCACCATTGCCATCGTCATCGTCATCGCCATCGTCATCGTCATCGTCATTGTCATCGTCATCGTCATGGTCATAGTCATCGTCATCGTCATCGTCATCGTCATCGTCATCGTCATCGTCGTCGTCATCGTCATCGTCATCGTCATCGTTATCATCACCATTGACGTCGCCATCGTCATCGTCATCGTCATCGTCATCATCACCATTGCCATCGTCATCGTCATCGTCAACGTCATCGTCATCGTCATCGCCATCGTCATCGACATCGTCATCGTCATTGTCATCGTCATCGTCATAGTCATCGTCATCGTCATCGTCATCGTCATCGTCAACGTCATCGTGACGTCATCGTCATCGTCATCGTCATTATCATCACAACCATGGCCATCGCTATGGTCAGCGTCATCGTTATCGTCATCGTAATCGTCATCGTCATCGTCATCGTCCTCGTCATCATCACCATTGACGTCGCCATCGTCATCGTCATCGTCATCACATCGTCATCCTTATCATCACCATCGTCATCGTCATCATCATTGTCATCGTCATCGTCAACGTCATCGTCATCGTCATCGTCATCGTCATCGTCATCGTCATCGTCATCGTCATCGTCATAGTCATCGTCATCGTCATCGTCATCGTCATCGTTATCATCACCATTGCCATCGTCATCGTTATTGTCATCGTTATCGTCATCGTCATCGTCATCGTCATCGTCATCGTCATCGTCATCGTCATCGTCATCGTCATCGTCATCGTCATCATCACCATTGCCATCGTCATCGTCATCGACAACGTCATCGTCATCGTCATCGCCATCGTCATCGTCATCGTCATTGTCATCGTCATCGTCATCGTCATAGTCATCGTCATCGTCATCGTCATCGTCATCGTCATCGTCATCGTCGTCGTCATCGTCATCGTCATCGTCATCGTCATCGTCATCGTCATCGTCATCGTTATCATCACCATTGACGTCGCCATCGTCATCGTCATCGTCATCGTCATCATCACCATTGCCATCGTCATCGTCATCGTCAACGTCATCGTCATCGTCATTGCCATCGTCATCGTCATCGTCATCGTCATTGTCATCGTCATCGTCATAGTCATCGTCATCGCTATCATCACCATTGACGTCGCCATCGTCATCGTCATCGTAATCGTCAACGTCATCATCATCGTCATCGTCATCGTCATCGTCATCGTCATCGTCATCGTCATCGTCATCGTCATCATCACCATTGCCATCGTCATCGTCATCGACAACGTCATCGTCATCGTCATCGCCATCGTCATCGTCATCGTCATTGTCATCGTCATCGTCATCGTCATAGTCATCGTCATCGTCATCGTCATCGTCTTCGTCATCGTCATCGTCATCGTCGTCGTCATCGTCATCGTCATCGTCATCGTTATCATCACCATTGACGTCGCCATCGTCATCGTCATCGTCATCGTCATCATCACCATTGCCATCGTCATCGTCATCGTCAACGTCATCGTCATCGTCATCGCCATCGTCATCGTCATCGTCATCGTCATCGTCATCGTCATCGTCATCGTCATCTTCATCGTCATCGTCATCGTCCTCGTCATCGTCATCGTCATCGTCATCGTCATCATCACCATCGTCATTGTCATGGCCATCGTCATCGTCATCCTCATCGTCATCGTCATCGTCATCGTCCGTGTCATCGTCATCGTCATCGTCATCGTCATCGTCATCGTCATCGTCATCGTCATCGTCATCGTCATCGTCATCATCACCATCGCCACTGTCATAGCCATCGTCATCGTCAACGTCACCGTCATCGTCATCGTCATCGTCATCGTCATCGTGATCGTCATCGTCATCGTCATCGTCATGGTCA
This sequence comes from Tenthredo livida, assembly GCA_963992785.1. NCBI lineage: Eukaryota > Metazoa > Arthropoda > Insecta > Hymenoptera > Tenthredinidae > Tenthredo > Tenthredo livida. The sequence goes on along the minus strand of OZ023066.1, from coordinate 31,771,339 downwards.
TCGTCATCGTCATCGTCATTGTCATCGTCATCGTCATCGTCATCGTCATCGTCATTGTCATCGTGATCGTTATCGTAATAGTCATCGTCATCATCACCATGGCCATCGCTATCGTCATTTTCATCGTTATCGTGATCGTAATCGTCATCGTCATCGTCATCGTCATCGTCATCGTCATCGTCATCGTCATCATCGCCATCGTCATTGTCATCGTCATCGTTATCGTCATAGTCACAGTCATCGTCGTCGTCATCGTCATCGTCATTGTCATCGTCATCGTTATCGTCATCGTCATCATCACCATTGACGTCGCCATCGTTATCACATCGTCATCGTTATCATCACCATTGCCATCGTCATCGTCATCATCATTGTCATCGTCATCGTCAACGTCATCGTCATCGTCATCGTCATCGTCATCATCACCATTGCCATCGTCATCGTGATCGTCAACGTCATCGTCATCGTCATCGTCATTGTCATCGTCATCGTCATCGTCATCGTCATCGTCATCGTCATCGTCATCGTCATCATCACCATTGACGTCGCCATCGTCATCGTCATCGTAATCGTCAACGTCATCATCATCGTCATCGTCATCGTCATCGTCATCGTCATCGTCATCGTCATCATCACCATTGCCATCGTCATCGTCATCGACAACGTCATCGTCATCGTCATCGCCATCGTCATCGTCATCGTCATTGTCATCGTCATCGTCATCGTCATAGTCATCGTCATCGTCATCGTCATCGTCTTCGTCATCGTCATCGTCATCGTCGTCGTCATCGTCATCGTCATCGTCATCGTTATCATCACCATTGACTTCGCCATCGTCATCGTCATCGTCATCGTCATCATCACCATTGCCATCGTCATCGTCATCGTCAACGTCATCGTCATCGTCATCGCCATCGTCATCGTCATCGTCATCGTCATTGTCATCGTCATCGTCATAGTCATCGTCATCGTCATCGTCATCGTCATCGTCAACGTCATCGTGACGTCATCGTCATCGTCATCGTCATTATCATCACAACCATGGCCATCGCTATGGTCAGCGTCATCGTTATCGTCATCGTAATCGTCATCGTCATCGTCATCGTCATCGTCATCATCACCATTGACGTCGCCATCGTCATCGTCATCGTCATCACATCGTCATCCTTATCATCACCATTGCCATCGTCATCGTCATCATCATTGTCATCGTCATCGTCAACGTCATCGTCATCGTCATCGTCATCGTCATCGTCATCGTCATCGTCATAGTCATCGTCATCGTCATCGTCATCGTCATCGTCATCGTCATTGTCATCGTGATCGTTATCGTAATAGTCATCGTCATCATCACCATGGCCATCGCTATCGTCATTTTCATCGTTATCGTGATCGTAATCGTCATCGTAATCGTCATCGTCATCGTCATCGTCATCGTCATCGTCATCGTCATCGTCATCGTCATCGTCATCGTCATCGTCATCGTTATCATCACCATTGCCATCGTCATCGTTATTGTCATCGTTATCGTCATCGTCATCGTCATCGTCATCGTCATCGTCATCGTCATCATCAGCATTGCCATCGCCATGGTCATAGTCATTGTCATCGTCATCGTCATCGTCATCGTCATCGTCATCGTCATCGTCATCGTCATCGTCAACGTCATCATCACCATGGCCATCGCTATCGTCATCGTCATCATAACCATGGCCATCGCTATCGTCATCGTCATCGTCGTCGTCATCGTCATCGTCATCGTCATCGTCATCGTCATCGTCATCGTCATCGTCATCGTCATCGTCATCGTCATCGTCATCGTCATCGTCATCGTCATCGTCATCGTCATCATCACCATTGACGTCGCCATCGTCATCGTCATCGTCATCGTCAACGTCATCATCATCGTCATTGTCATCGTGATCGTGATCGTAATAGTCATCGTCATCATCACCATGGCCATCGCTATCGTCATTGTCATCGTTATCGTGATCGTAATCGTCATCGTCATCGTCATCGTCATCGTCGTCGTCATCGTCATCGTCATCGTCATCGTCATCGTCATCGTCATCGTCATCGTCATCGTCATCGTCATCGTCATCGTCATCGTCATCGTCATCGTCATCGTTATCATCACTATTGCCATCGTCATCGTTATTGTTATCGTTATCGTCATCGCCATCAATATCATCATCGTCATCGTCATCGTCATAGCCATCGCCATCGTTATCATCATCGTCATCGTCATCGTCATCGTCATCGTCATCGTCATCGTCATCGCCATTGACATCGTCATCGTCATCGTCATCGTCATCGTCATCGTTATCATCACTATTGCCATCGTCATCGCTATCGTCATCGTCATCGTCATCGTCATCATCACCATTGCCATCGCCATCGTCATAGTCATCGTCAACGTCATCGTCATCGTCATCGTTATTGTCATCGTAATCGTCATCGTCATCGTCATCGTCATCGCTATCATCACCATTGACGTCGCCATCGTCATCGTCATCGTAATCGTCAACGTCATCATCATCGTCATCGTCATCGTCATCGTCATCGTCATCGTCATCGTCATCGTCATCGTCATCGTCATCGTCATCATCACCATTGCCATCGTCATCGTCATCGCCATCGTCATCGTCATCGTCATTGTCATCGTCATCGTCATCGTCATAGTCATCGTTATCGTCATCGTCATCGTCATCGTCATCGTCATCGTCGTCGTCATCGTCATCGTCATCGTCATCGTCATCGTCATCGTCATCGTCATCGTTATCATCACCATTGACGTCGCCATCGTCATCGTCATCGTCATCGTCATCATCACCTTTGCCATCGTCATCGTCATCGTCAACGTCATCGTCATCGTCATCGCCATCGTCATCGTCATCGTCATCGTCATTGTCATCGTCATCGTCATAGTCATCGTCATCGCTATCATCACCATTGACGTCGCCATCGTCATCGTCATCGTAATCGTCAACGTCATCATCATCGTCATCGTCATCGTCATCGTCATCGTCATCGTCATCGTCATCGTCATCGTCATCGTCATCATCACCATTGCCATCGTCATCGTCATCGACAACGTCATCGTCATCGTCATCGCCATCGTCATCGTCATCGTCATTGTCATCGTCATCGTCATCGTCATAGTCATCGTCATCGTCATCGTCATCGTCTTCGTCATCGTCATCGTCATCGTCGTCGTCATCGTCATCGTCATCGTCATCGTTATCATCACCATTGACGTCGCCATCGTCATCGTCATCGTCATCGTCATCATCACCATTGCCATCGTCATCGTCATCGTCAACGTCATCGTCATCGTCATCGCCATCGTCATCGTCATCGTCATCGTCATTGTCATCGTCATCGTCATAGTCATCGTCATCGTCATCGTCATCGTCATCGTCAACGTCATCGTGACGTCATCGTCATCGTCATCGTCATTATCATCACAACCATGGCCATCGCTATGGTCAGCGTCATCGTTATCGTCATCGTAATCGTCATCGTCATCGTCATCGTCATCGTCATCATCACCATTGACGTCGCCATCGTCATCGTCATCGTCATCACATCGTCATCCTTATCATCACCATTGCCATCGTCATCGTCATCATCATTGTCATCGTCATCGTCAACGTCTCGTCATCGTCATCGTCATCGTCATCGTCATCGTCATCGTCATAGTATTCGTCATCGTCATCGTCATCGTCATCGTCATTGTCATCGTGATTGTTATCGTAATAGTCATCGTCATCATCACCATGGCCATCGCTATCGTCATTTTCATCGTTATCGTGATCGTAATCGTCATCGTCATCGTCATCGTCATCGCCATCGTCATCGTCATCGTCATCGTCATCGTCATCGTCATCGTCATCGTCATCGTCATCGTTATCATCACCATTGCCATCGTCATCGTTATTGTCATCGTTATCGTCATCGTCATCGTCATCGTCATCGTCATCGTCATCGTCATCATCAGCATTGCCATCGCCATGGTCATAGTCATTGTCATCGTCATCGTCATCGTCATCGTCATCGTCATCGTCATCGTCATCGTCATCGTCATCGTCATCGTCATCGTCATCATCACCATGGCCATCGCTATCGTCATCGTCATCATAACCATGGCCATCGCTATCGTTATCGTCATCGTCATCGTCATCGTGATTGTCATCGTCATCGTCATCGTCATCGTCATCGTCATCATCACCATTGACGTCGCCATCGTCATCGTCATCGTCATCGTCAACGTCATCATCATCGTCATTGTCATCGTGATCGTGATCGTAATAGTCATCGTCATCATCACCATGGCCATCGCTATCGTCATTGTCATCGTTATCGTGATCGTAATCGTCATCGTCATCGTCATCGTCATCGTCATCGTCATCGTCATTGTCATCGTCATCGTCATCGTCATCGTCATCGTCATCGTCATCGTCATCGTCATCGTAACCATCACTATTGCCATCGTCATCGTTATTGTTATCGTTATCGTCATCGCCATCAATATCATCATCGTCATCGTCATCGTCATAGCCATCGCCATCGTTATCATCATCGTCATCGTCATCGTCATCGTCATCGTCATCGTCATCGTCATCGCCATTGACATCGTCATCGTCATCGTCATCGTCATCGTCATCGTTATCATCACCATTGCCATCGTCATCGCTATCGTCATCGTCATCGTCATCGTCATCATCACCATTGCCATCGCCATCGTCATAGTCATCGTCAACGTCATCGTCATCGAAATCGTCATCGTCATCGTCATCGTCATCGTCAACGTCATCGTCATCGCCATCGTCATCGTCATCGTCATCGTCATCGTCATCGTTATCATCACCATTGCCATCGTCATCGCTATCGTCATCGTCATCGTCATCGTCATCATCACCATTGCCATCGCCATCGTCATAGTCATCGTCAACGTCATCGTCATCGTCATCGTCATCGTCATCGTCAACGTCATCGTCATCGCCATCGTCATCGTCATCGTCATCGTCATCGTAATCGTCATCATCACCATTGCCATCGTCATCGTGATCGTCAACGTCATCGTCATCGTCATCGTCATTGTCATCGTCATCGTCATCGTCATCGTCATCGTTATTGTCATCGTAATCGTCATCGTCATCGTCATCGTCATCGCTATCATCACCATTGACGTCGCCATCGTCATCGTCATCGTAATCGTCAACGTCATCATCATCGTCATCGTCATCGTCATCGTCATCGTCACTGTCATCGTCATCATCACCATTGCCATCGTCATCGTCATCGCCATCGTCATCGTCATCGTCATTGTCATCGTCATCGTCATCGTCATAGTCATCGTCATCGTCATCGTCATCGTCATCGTCATCGTCATCGTCGTCGTCATCGTCATCGTCATCGTCATCGTTATCATCACCATTGACGTCGCCATCGTCATCGTCATCGTCATCGTCATCATCACCATTGCCATCGTCATCGTCATCGTCAACGTCATCGTCATCGTCATCGCCATCGTCATCGACATCGTCATCGTCATTGTCATCGTCATCGTCATAGTCATCGTCATCGTCATCGTCATCGTCATCGTCAACGTCATCGTGACGTCATCGTCATCGTCATCGTCATTATCATCACAACCATGGCCATCGCTATGGTCAGCGTCATCGTTATCGTCATCGTAATCGTCATCGTCATCGTCATCGTCATCGTCATCATCACCATTGACGTCGCCATCGTCATCGTCATCGTCATCGTCATCGTCATCGTCATCGTCATCGTCATCGTCATCGTCATCGTCATCGTCATCGTCATCGTCATCGTCATCGTCATCGTCATCGTTATCATCACCATTGCCATCGTCATCGTTATTGTCATCGTTATCGTCATCGTCATCGTCATCGTCATCGTCATCGTCATCGTCATCGTCATCGTCATCGTCATCGTCATCGTCATCGTCATCGTCATCGTCATCGTCAACGTCATCATCACCATGTCCATCGCTATCGTCATCGTCATCATAACCATGGCCATCGCTATCGTCATCGTCATCGTCGTCGTCATCGTCATCGTCATCGTCATCGTCATCGTCATCGTCATAATCACCGTCATTATCACCATGGCCGTCGCTATCGTCATTGTCATCGTTATCGTGATCGTAATCGTTATCGTCATCGTCATCGTCATCGTCATCATCACCATTGACGTCGCCATCGTCATTGTCATCGTCATCGTCAACGTCATCATCATCGTCATTGTCATCGTGATCGTGATCGTAATAGTCATCGTCATCATCACCATGGCCATCGCTATCGTCATTGTCATCGTTATCGTGATCGTAATCGTCATCGTCATCGTCATCGTCATCGTCATCGTCATCGTCATCGTCATCGTCATCGTCATCGTCATCGTCATCGTCATCGTCATCGTCATCGTCATCGTCATCGTCATAGCCATCGCCATCGTTATCATCATCGTCATCGTCATCGTCATCGTCATCGTCATCGTCATCGTTATCATCACCATTGCCATCGTCATCGTTATTGTCATCGTTATCGTCATCGTCATCGTCATCGTCATCGTCATCGTCATCGTCATCGTCATCGTCATCGTCATCGTCATCGTCATCGTCATCGTCATCGTCATCGTCAACGTCATCATCACCATGTCCATCGCTATCGTCATCGTCATCATAACCATGGCCATCGCTATCGTCATCGTCATCGTCGTCGTCATCGTCATCGTCATCGTCATCGTCATCGTCATCGTCATAATCACCGTCATTATCACCATGGCCGTCGCTATCGTCATCGTCATCGTCATCGTCATTGTCATCGTCATCGTCATTGTCATCGTCATCGTCATCGTCCTCGTCATCGTCATCGTCATCGTCATCGTCATCATCACCATCGTCATTGTCATGGCCATCGTCATCGTCATCCTCATCGTCATCGTCATCGTCATCGTCATCGTTATCATCACCATTGCCATCGTCATCGCTATCGTCATCGTCATCGTCATCGTTATCATCATCGTCATCGTCATCGTCATCGTCATCGTCATCGTCATCGTCATCGTCATCGTCATCGTCATCGTCATCGTTATCATCACCATTGCCATCGTGATCGCTATCGTCATCGTCATCGTCATCGTCATCGTCATTGTCATCGTCATCGTTATCGTCATCGTCATCATCACCATTGACGTCGCCATCGTTATCACATCGTCATCGTTATCATCACCATTGCCATCGTCATCGTCATCATCATTGTCATCGTCATCGTCAACGTCATCGTCATCGTCATCGTAATCGTCATCATCACCATTGCCATCGTCATCGTGATCGTCAACGTCATCGTCATCGTCATCGTAATTGTCATCGTCATCGTCATCGTCATCGTCATCGTTATTGTCATCGTAATCGTCATCGTCATCGTCATCGTCATCGCTATCATCACCATTGACGTCGCCATCGTCATCGTCATCGTAATCGTCGACGTCATCATCATCGTCATCGTCATCGTCATCGTCATCGTCACTGTCATCGTCATCATCACCATTGCGATCGTCATCGTCATCGCCATCGTCATCGTCATCGTCATTGTCATCGTCATCGTCATCGTCATAGTCATCGTCATCGTCATCGTCATCGTCATCGTCATCGTCATCGTCGTCGTCATCGTCATCGTCATCGTCATCGTTATCATCACCATTGACGTCGCCATCGTCATCGTCATCGTCATCGTCATCATCACCATTGCCATCGTCATCGTCATCGTCAACGTCATCGTCATCGTCATCGCCATCGTCATCGACATCGTCATCGTCATTGTCATCGTCATCGTCATAGTCATCGTCATCGTCATCGTCATCGTCATCGTCAACGTCATCGTGACGTCATCGTCATCGTCATCGTCATTATCATCACAACCATGGCCATCGCTATGGTCAGCGTCATCGTTATCGTCATCGTAATCGTCATCGTCATCGTCATCGTCATCGTCATCATCACCATTGACGTCGCCATCGTCATCGTCATCGTCATCACATCGTCATCCTTATCATCACCATTGCCATCGTCATCGTCATCATCATTGTCATCGTCATCGTCAACGTCATCGTCATCGTCATCGTCATCGTCATCGTCATCGTCATCGTCATCGTCATCGTCATAGTCATCGTCATCGTCATCGTCATCGTCATCGTCATTGTCATCGTGATCGTTATCGTAATAGTCATCGTCATCATCACCATGGCCATCGCTATCGTCATTGTCATCGTCATCGTCATCGTCATCGTCATCGTCATCGTCATCGTCATCGTCATCGTCATCGTCATCGTCATCGTCATCGTCATCGTCATCGTTATCATCACCATTGCCATCGTCATCGTTATTGTCATCGTTATCGTCATCGTCATCGTCATCGTCATCGTCATCGTCATCGTCATCGTCATCGTCATCGTCATCGTCATCGTCATCGTCATCGTCATCGTCATCGTCAACGTCATCATCACCATGGCCATCGCTATCGTCATCGTCATCATAACCATGGCCATCGCTATCGTCATCGTCATCGTCGTCGTCATCGTCATCGTCATCGTCATCGTCATCGTCATCGTCATAATCACCGTCATTATCACAATGGCCGTCGCTATCGTCATTGTCATCGTTATCGTGTACGTAATCGTTATCGTCATCGTCATCGTCATCGTCATCATCACCATTGACGTCGCCATCGTCATCGTCATCGTCATCGTCAACGTCATCATCATCGTCATTGTCATCGTGATCGTGATCGTAATAGTCATCGTCATCATCACCATGGCCATCGCTATCGTCATTGTCATCGTTATCGTGATCGTAATCGTCATCGTCATCGTCATCGTCATCGTCATCGTCATTGTCATCGTGATCGTTATCGTAATAGTCATCGTCATCATCACCATGGCCATCGCTATCGTCATTGTCATCGTTATCGTGATCGTAATCGTCATCGTCATCGTCATCGTCGTCGTCATCGTCATCGTCATCGTCATCGTCATCGTCATCGTCATCGTCATCGTCATCGTCATCGTCATCGTCATCGTCATCGCCATCGTCATAGTCATCGTCAACGTCATCGTCATCGAAATCGTCATCGTCATCGTCATCGTCATCGTCATCGTCATCGTGATCGTTATCGTAATAGTCATCGTCATCATCACCATGGCCATCGCTATCGTCATTGTCATCGTTATCGTGATCGTAATCGTCATCGTCATCGTCATCGTCGTCGTCATCGTCATCGTCATCGTCATCGTCATCGTCATCGTCATCGTCATCGTCATCGTCATCGTCATCGTCATCGTCATCGCCATCGTCATAGTCATCGTCAACGTCATCGTCATCGAAATCGTCATCGTCATCGTCATCGTCATCGTCATCGTCATCGTCATCGTCATCGTCGTCGTCCTCGCCATCGTCGTCGTCATCGTCATCATCATCTTGATCGGCATCGTCATCGTCTTCGTCATCGTCATCGTCATCAGCATCGTCGCCGTCATCAGCATCGTCACCGTCATCGTCATCGTCATCATCACCATTGCCATCGCCATCGTCATCATCATCGTCATTGTCATCGTCATCGTTATCGTCATAGTCATAGTCATCGTCGTCGTCATCGTCATCGTCATTGTCATCGTCATCGTTATCGTCATCGTCATCATCACCATTGACGTCGCCATCGTCATCACATCGTCATCGTTATCATCACCATTGCCATCGTCATCGTCATCATCATTGTCATCGTCATCGTCAACGTCATCGTCATCGTCATCGTAATCGTCATCATCACCATTGCCATCGTCATCGTGATCGTCAACGTCATCGTCATCGTCATCGTCATTGTCATCGTCATCGTCATCGTCATCGTCATCGTCATCGTTATTGTCATCGTAATCGTCATCGTCATCGTCATCGTCATCGTCATCGTCATCATCATCGTCATCGTCATCGTCATCGTCATCGTCATCGTCATCGTCATCGTCATCGTCATCGTCATCATCACCATTGCCATCGCCATCGTCATCGTCATCGTCATCGTCATCGTCATCGTCATCGTCATAGTCATCGTCATCGTCATCGTCATCGTCATCGTCATCGTCGTCGTCATCGTCATCGCCGTCGTCATCGTCATCATCATCTTGATCGGCATCGTCATCGTCTTCGTCATCGTCATCGTCATCAGCATCGACGCCGTCATCAGCATCGTCATCGTCATCGTCATCGTCATCATCACCATTGCCATCGCCATCGTCATCATCATCGTCATCGTCATCGTCGTCGTCATCGTCATCGTCGTCGTCATCGTCATCGTCATCTTGATCGGCATCGTCATCGTCTTCGTCATCGTCATCGTCATCAGCATCGTCGCCGTCATCAGCATCGTCATCGTCATCGTCATCGTCATCATCACCATTGCCATCGCCATCGTCATCATCATCGTCATTGTCATCGTCATCGTTATCGTCATAGTCATAGTCATCGTCGTCGTCATCGTCATCGTCATTGTCATCGTCATCGTTATCGTCATCGTCATCATCACCATTGACGTCGCCATCGTTATCACATCGTAATCGTTATCATCACCATTGCCATCGTCATCGTCATCATCATTGTCATCGTCATCGTCAACGTCATCATCAGCATCGCCATCGCTATCGTCATCGTCATCGTCATCGTCATCATCACCATCGACGTCGCCATCGTCATTACCATCGTTATCGTGATCGTAATCGTCATCGTCATCGTTATCGTCATCGTCATCGCCATCGTCATCGTTATCATCACCATTGCCATCGTCGTCGTCATCGTCATCGTCATCGTCATCGTCATCGTCATCGTCATCGTCATCGTCATCATCACCCTTGTCATCGCCATCGTCATCGTCATCGTCATCGTCATCGTCATCGTCATCGTCATCGTCATCGTCATCGTCATCGTCATCGTCATCGTCATCATCACCATTGCCATCGCCATCGTCATCGTCATCGTCATAGTCATCGTCATAGTCATCGTCATCGTCATCGTCATCGTCATCGTCGTCGTCCTCGCCATCGTCGTCGTCATCGTCATCATCATCTTGATCGGCATCGTCATCGTCTTCGTCATCGTCATCGTCATCAGCATCGTCGCCGTCATCAGCATCGTCACCGTCATCGTCATCGTCATCATCACCATTGCCATCGCCATCGTCATCATCATCGTCATTGTCATCGTCATCGTTATCGTCATAGTCATAGTCATCGTCGTCGTCATCGTCATCGTCATTGTCATCGTCATCGTTATCGTCATCGTCATCATCACCATTGACGTCGCCATCGTCATCACATCGTCATCGTTATCATCACCATTGCCATCGTCATCGTCATCATCATTGTCATCGTCATCGTCATCGTCATCATCACCATTGCCATCGCCATCGTCATCGTCATCGTCATCGTCATCGTCATCGTCATCGTCATCATCACCATTGCCATCGCCATCGTCATCGTCATCGTCATCGTCATCGTCGTCGTCATCGTCATCGTCATTGTCATCGTCATCGTTATCGTCATCGTCATCATCACCATTGACGTCGCCATCGTCATCACATCGTCATCGTTATCATCACCATTGCCATCGTCATCGTCATCATCATTGTCATCGTCATCGTCAACGTCATCGTCATCGTCATCGTAATCGTCATCATCACCATTGCCATCGTCATCGTGATCGTCAACGTCATCGTCATCGTCATCGTCATTGTCATCGTCATCGTCATCGTCATCGTCATCGTCATCGTTATTGTCATCGTAATCGTCATCGTCATCGTCATCGTCATCGTCATCGTCATCATCATCGTCATCGTCATCGTCATCGTCATCGTCATCGTCATCGTCATCGTCATCGTCATCGTCATCATCACCATTGCCATCGCCATCGTCATCGTCATCGTCATCGTCATCGTCATCGTCATAGTCATCGTCATCGTCATCGTCATCGTCATCGTCATCGTCGTCGTCATCGTCATCGCCGTCGTCATCGTCATCATCATCTTGATCGGCATCGTCATCGTCTTCGTCATCGTCATCGTCATCAGCATCGACGCCGTCATCAGCATCGTCATCGTCATCGTCATCGTCATCATCACCATTGCCATCGCCATCGTCATCATCATCGTCATCGTCATCGTCGTCGTCATCGTCATCGTCGTCGTCATCGTCATCATCATCTTGATCGGCATCGTCATCGTCTTCGTCATCGTCATCGTCATCAGCATCGTCGCCGTCATCAGCATCGTCATCGTCATCGTCATCGTCATCATCACCATTGCCATCGCCATCGTCATCATCATCGTCATTGTCATCGTCATCGTTATCGTCATAGTCATAGTCATCGTCGTCGTCATCGTCATCGTCATTGTCATCGTCATCGTTATCGTCATCGTCATCATCACCATTGACGTCGCCATCGTTATCACATCGTAATCGTTATCATCACCATTGCCATCGTCATCGTCATCATCATTGTCATCGTCATCGTCAACGTCATCATCAGCATCGCCATCGCTATCGTCATCGTCATCGTCATCGTCATCATCACCATCGACGTCGCCATCGTCATTACCATCGTTATCGTGATCGTAATCGTCATCGTCATCGTCATCGTCATAGTCATCGTCGTCGTCATCGTCGTCGTCATCGTCATCGTCAGCGTCATCGTCATCGTCATCGTCATCGTCATCGTTATCGTCATCGTCATCATCACCATTGACGTCGCCATCGTCATCACATCGTCATCGTTATCATCACCATTGCCATCGTCATCGTCATCATCATTGTCATCGTCATCGTCAACGTCATCGTCATCGTCATCGTAATCGTCATCATCACCATTGCCATCGTCATCGTGATCGTCAACGTCATCGTCATCGTCATCGTCATTGTCATCGTCATCGTCATCGTCATCGTCATCGTCATCGTTATTGTCATCGTAATCGTCATCGTCATCGTCATCGTCATCGTCATCGTCATCATCATCGTCATCGTCATCGTCATCGTCATCGTCATCGTCATCGTCATCGTCATCGTCATCGTCATCATCACCATTGCCATCGCCATCGTCATCGTCATCGTCATCGTCATCGTCATCGTCATAGTCATCGTCATCGTCATCGTCATCGTCATCGTCATCGTCGTCGTCATCGTCATCGCCGTCGTCATCGTCATCATCATCTTGATCGGCATCGTCATCGTCTTCGTCATCGTCATCGTCATCAGCATCGACGCCGTCATCAGCATCGTCATCGTCATCGTCATCGTCATCATCACCATTGCCATCGCCATCGTCATCATCATCGTCATCGTCATCGTCGTCGTCATCGTCATCGTCATCGTCATAGTCATCGTCGTCGTCATCGTCGTCGTCATCGTCATCGTCAGCGTCATCGTCATCGTCATCGTCATCGTCATCATCACCATGGCCATCGCTATCGTCATCGTCATCGTTATCATCACCATTGCCATCGTCATCGATATCGTCATAGTCATCGTCATAGTCATCGTCATCGTAATCGTAATCGTCATCGTCATCGTCATCGTCATCGTCATTGTAATCGTCATCGTCATCGTCATAGTCATCGTCGTCGTCATCGTCGTCGTCATCGTCATCGTCAGCATCATCGTCATCGTCACCGTTATCATCACCATTGCCATCGTCATCGTCATCGTCATCGTCATCGTCATCGTCATATTCATCGTCATCGTCATCGTCATCGTCATCGTCATCGTCATCGTCATCGTCATCGTCATCGTCATCGTCATCGTCATCGTTATCATCACCATTGCCATCGTCATCGTTATTGTCATCGTTATCGTCATCGTCATCGTCATCGTCATCGTCATCATCAGCATTGCCATCGCCATGGTAATAGTCATCGTCATCGTCATCGTCATCGTCATTGTCATCGTCATCGTCATCGTCATAGTCATCGTCGTCGTCATCGTCGTCGTCATCGTCATCGTCAGCATCATCGTCATCGTCAACGTCATCGTCATCGTCATCGTAATCGTCATCATCACCATTGCCATCGTCATCGTGATCGTCAACGTCATCGTCATCATCATCGTCATTGTCATCGTCATCGTCATCGTCATCGTCATCGTCATCGTTATTGTCATCGTAATCGTCATCGTCATCGTCATCGTCATCGTCATCGTCATCATCATCGTCATCGTCATCGTCATCGTCATCGTCATCGTCATTGTTATCATCACCATTGCCATCGTCATCGTTATTGTTATCGTTATCGTCATCGCCATCAATATCATCATCGTCATCGTCATCGTCATAGCCATCGCCGTCGTTATCATCATCGTCATCGTCATCGTCATCGTCATCGTCATCGTCATCGTCATCGCCATCGTCATCGTCATCGTCATCGTCATCGTCATCGTCATCGTCATCGTCATCGTTATCATCACCATTGCCATCGTCATCGCTATCGTCATCGTCATCGTCATCGTCATCATCACCATCGCCATCGTCATCGTCATCGTCATCGTCAACATCATCGTGACGTCATCGTCATCGTCATCGTCATCATCACCATGGCCATCGCTATCGTCATTGTCATCGTTATCGTGATCGTCATCGTGATCGTCATCGTCATCGTCATCGTCATCGTCATCGTCATCATCACCATCGACGTCGCCATCGTCATCGTCATCGTCATCGTCAACGTCATCATCATCGTCATTGTCATCGTGATCGTGATCGTAATCGTCATCGTCATCGTCATCGAAATCGTCATCGTCATCGTCATCGTCATCGTCATCGTCATCGTCATCGTCATCATCACCCTTGCCATCGCTATCGTCATCGTCATCGTCATCGTCATCGTCATCGTTATCATCACCATTGCCATCGTAATCGCTTTCGTCATCGTCATCGTCATCGTCAACGTCATCGTCATCGTCAACGTCATCATCATCGTCATTGTCATCGTGATCGTTATCGTAATAGTCATCGTCATCATCACCATGGCCATCGCTATCGTCATTGTCATCGTTATCGTGATCGTAATCGTCATCGTCATCGTCATCGTCGTCGTCATCGTCATCGTCATCGTCATCGTCATCGTCATCGTCATCGTCATCGTCATCGTCATCGTCATCGTCATCGTCATCGCCATCGTCATAGTCATCGTCAACGTCATCGTCATCGAAATCGTCATCGTCATCGTCATCGTCATCGTCATCGTCATCGTCATCGTCATCGTCATCATCACCCTTGTCATCGCCATCGTCATCGTCATCGTCATCGTCATCGTCATCGTCATCGTCATCGTCATCGTCATCGTCATCGTCATCGTCATCGTCATCATCACCATTGCCATCGCCATCGTCATCGTCATCGTCATAGTCATCGTCATAGTCATCGTCATCGTCATCGTCATCGTCATCGTCGTCGTCCTCGCCATCGTCGTCGTCATCGTCATCATCATCTTGATCGGCATCGTCATCGTCTTCGTCATCGTCATCGTCATCAGCATCGTCGCCGTCATCAGCATCGTCACCGTCATCGTCATCGTCATCATCACCATTGCCATCGCCATCGTCATCATCATCGTCATTGTCATCGTCATCGTTATCGTCATAGTCATAGTCATCGTCGTCGTCATCGTCATCGTCATTGTCATCGTCATCGTTATCGTCATCGTCATCATCACCATTGACGTCGCCATCGTCATCACATCGTCATCGTTATCATCACCATTGCCATCGTCATCGTCATCATCATTGTCATCGTCATCGTCAACGTCATCGTCATCGTCATCGTAATCGTCATCATCACCATTGCCATCGTCATCGTGATCGTCAACGTCATCGTCATCATCATCGTCATTGTCATCGTCATCGTCATCGTCATCGTCATCGTCATCGTTATTGTCATCGTAATCGTCATCGTCATCGTCATCGTCATCGTCATCGTCATCATCATCGTCATTGTCATCGTCATCGTCATCGTCATCGTCATCGTCATCGTCATCGTCATCGTCATCATCACCATTGCCATCGCCATCGTCATCGTCATCGTCATCGTCATCGTCATCGTCATCGTCATAGTCATCGTCATCGTCATCGTCATCGTCATCGTCATCGTCGTCGTCATCGTCATCGCCGTCGTCATCGTCATCATCATCTTGATCGGCATCGTCATCGTCTTCGTCATCGTCATCGTCATCAGCATCGACGCCGTCATCAGCATCGTCATCGTCATCGTCATCGTCATCATCACCATTGCCATCGCCATCGTCATCATCATCGTCATCGTCATCGTCGTCGTCATCGTCATCGTCATCGTCATAGTCATCGTCGTCGTCATCGTCGTCGTCATCGTCATCGTCAGCGTCATCGTCATCGTCATCGTCATCGTCATCATCACCATGGCCATCGCTATCGTCATCGTCATCGTTATCATCACCATTGCCATCGTCATCGATATCGTCATAGTCATCGTCATAGTCATCGTCATCGTAATCGTAATCGTCATCGTCATCGTCATCGTCATCGTCATTGTAATCGTCATCGTCATCGTCATAGTCATCGTCGTCGTCATCGTCGTCGTCATCGTCATCGTCAGCATCATCGTCATCGTCACCGTTATCATCACCATTGCCATCGTCATCGTCATCGTCATCGTCATCGTCATCGTCATCTTCATCGTCATCGTCATCGTCATCGTCATCGTCATCGTCATCGTCATCGTCATCGTCATCGTCATCGTCATCGTCATCGTCATCGTTATCATCACCATTGCCATCGTCATCGTTATTGTCATCGTTATCGTCATCGTCATCGTCATCGTCATCGTCATCATCAGCATTGCCATCGCCATGGTAATAGTCATCGTCATCGTCATCGTTATCGTCATTGTCATCGTCATCGTCATCGTCATAGTCATCGTCGTCGTCATCGTCGTCGTCATCGTCATCGTCAGCATCATCGTCATCGTCAACGTCATCGTCATCGTCATCGTAATCGTCATCATCACCATTGCCATCGTCATCGTGATCGTCAACGTCATCGTCATCATCATCGTCATTGTCATCGTCATCGTCATCGTCATCGTCATCGTCATCGTTATTGTCATCGTAATCGTCATCGTCATCGTCATCGTCATCGTCATCGTCATCATCATCGTCATCGTCATCGTCATCGTCATCGTCATCGTCATCGTCATCGTCATCGTCATCGTCATCATCACCATTGCCATCGCCATCGTCATCGTCATCGTCATCGTCATCGTCATCGTCATAGTCATCGTCATCGTCATCGTCATCGTCATCGTCATCGTCGTCGTCATCGTCATCGCCGTCGTCATCGTCATCATCATCTTGATCGGCATCGTCATCGTCTTCGTCATCGTCATCGTCATCAGCATCGACGCCGTCATCAGCATCGTCATCGTCATCGTCATCGTCATCATCACCATTGCCATCGCCATCGTCATCATCATCGTCATCGTCATCGTCGTCGTCATCGTCATCGTCATCGTCATAGTCATCGTCGTCGTCATCGTCGTCGTCATCGTCATCGTCAGCGTCATCGTCATCGTCATCGTCATCGTCATCATCACCATGGCCATCGCTATCGTCATCGTCATCGTTATCATCACCATTGCCATCGTCATCGATATCGTCATAGTCATCGTCATAGTCATCGTCATCGTAATCGTAATCGTCATCGTCATCGTCATCGTCATCGTCATTGTCATCGTCATCGTCATCGTCGTAGTCATCGTCGTCGTCATCGTCGTCGTCATCGTCATCGTCAGCATCATCGTCATCGTCACCGTTATCATCACCATTGCCATCGTCATCGTCATCGTCATCGTCATCGTCATCGTCATCTTCATCGTCATCGTCATCGTCATCGTCATCGTCATCGTCATCGTCATCGTCATCGTCATCGTCATGGTCATCGTCATCGTCATCGTCATCGTTATCATCACCATTGCCATCGTCATCGTTATTGTCATCGTTATCGGCATCGTCATCGTCATCGTCATCGTCATCATCAGCATTGCCATCGCCATGGTAATAGTCATCGTCATCGTCATCGTCATCGTCATTGTCATCGTCATCGTCATCGTCATAGTCATCGTCGTCGTCATCGTCGTCGTCATCGTCATCGTCAGCATCATCGTCATCGTCATCGTCATCGTCATCATCACCATGGCCATCGCTATCGTCATCGTCATCGTTATCATCACCATTGCCATCGTCATCGATATCGTCATAGTCATCGTCATAGTCATCGTCATCGTAATCGTCATCGTCATCGTCATCGTCATCGTCATTGTCATCGTCATCGTCATCGTCATAGTCATCGTCGTCGTCATCGTCATCGTCATCGTGATCGTCATCGTCATCGTCATCGTCATCGTCATCGTCATCGTCATCGTCATCGTCATCGTCATCGTCATCGTTATCGTCATCATCATTGTCATCGTCATCGTCATTGTCAACGTCATCGTCATCGTCATCGTCATCGTCATCGTCATCGTCATCGTCATCGTCATCGTCATCGTCATCGTCATCGTCATCGTTATCGTCATCGTCATCGTCATCGTTATCATCACCATTGCCATCGTCATCGTTATTGTTATCGTTATCGTCATCGCCATCAATATCATCATCGTCATCGTCATCGTCATAGCCATCGCCATCGTTATCATTATCGTCATCGTCATCGTCATCGTCATCGTCATCGTCATCGCCATTGACATCGTCATCGTCATCGTCATCGTCATCGTCATCGTCATCGTCATCGTTATCATCACCATTGCCATCGTCATCGCTATCGTCATCGTCATCGTCATCGTCATCATCACCATTGCCATCGCCATCGTCATAGTCATCGTCAACGTCATCGTCATCGAAATCGTCATCGTCATCGTCATCGTCATCGTCATCGTCAACGTCATCGTCATCGCCATCGTCATCGTTATCGTCATCGTCATCGTCATCGTCATCGTTATCATCACCATCGCCATCGTCATCGCTATCGTCATCGTCATCGTCATCGTCATCATCACCATCGCCATCGCCATCGTCATAGTCATCGTCAACGTCATCGTCATCGAAATCGTCATCATCATCGTCATCGTCATCGTCATCGTCATCGTCATCGTCATCGTCATCGTCATCATCACCATTGCCATTGCCATCGTCATCGTCATCGTCATCGTCATCGTCATCGTCATCGTCATCGTCATCGTCATCGTCATCGTCATCGTCATCGTTATCATCACCATTGCCATCGTCATCGCTATCGTCATCGTCATCGTCATCGTCATCATCACCATCGCCATCGCCATCGTCATAGTCATCGTCAACGTCATCGTCATCGAAATCGTCATCATCATCGTCATCGTCATCGCCATCGTCATCGTCATCGTCATCGTGAATTTCATCATCATCGTCATCGTCATCGTCATCGTCATCGTCATCGTTATCATCACCATTGCCATCGTCATCGTTATTGTTATCGTTATCGTCATCGCCATCAATATCATCATCGTCATCGTCATCGTCATAGCCATCGCCATCGTTATCATCATCGTCATCGTCATCGTCATCGTCATCGTCATCGTCATCGTCATCGTCATCGTCATCGTCATCGTTATCATCACCATTGCCATCGTCATCGTTATTGTTATCGTTATCGTCATCGCCATCAATATCATCATCGTCATCGTCATCGTCATAGCCATCGCCATCGTTATCATCATCGTCATCGTCATCGTCATCGTCATCGTCATCGTCATCGTTATCATCACCATTGCCATCGTCATCGCTATCGTCATCGTCATCGTCATCGTCATCATCACCATTGCCATCGCCATCGTCATAGTCATCGTCAACGTCATCGTGATCGAAATCGTCATCGTCATCGTCATCGTCATCGTCAACGTCATCGTCATCGCCATCGTCATCGTTATCGTCATCGTTCGTCATCGTCATCGTTATCATCACCATTGCCATCGTCATCGCTATCGTCATCGTCATCGTCATCGTCATCATCACCATCGCCATGGCCATCGTCATGGTCATCGTCAACGTCATCGTCATCGAAATCGTCATCGTCATCGTCATCGTCATCGTCATCGTCATCGTCATCGTCATCGTCATCGTCATCGTCATCGTCATCGTCATCGTGATCATCACCATTGCCATCGTCATCGCTATCGTCATCGTCATTGTCATCGTCATCATCACCATCGCCATCGCCATCGTCATAGTCATCGTCAACGTCATCGTCATCGTCATCGTCATCGTCATCATCACCATGGCTATCGCTATCGTCATTGTCATCGTTATCGTGATCGTAATCGTCATCGTCATCGTCATCGTCATCGTCATCGTCATCGTCATCGTCATCGTCATCATCACCATCGACGTCGCCATCGTCATCGTCATCGTCATCGTCAACGTCATCATCATCGTCATTGTCATCGTGATCGTTATCATAATAGTCATCGTCATCATCACCATGGCCATCGCTATCGTCATTGTCATCGTTATCGTGATCGTAATCGTCATCGTCATCGTCATCGTCGTCGTCATCGTCATCGTCATCTTCATCGCCATCGTCATCGTCATCGTCATCGTCATCGTCATCGTCATCGTCATCGTCATCGTCATCGTCATCGTCATCGTCATTGTTATCATCACCATTGCCATCGTCATCGTTATTGTTATCGTTATCGTCATCGCCATCAATATCATCATCGTCATCGTCATCGTCATAGCCATCGCCGTCGTTATCATCATCGTCATCGTCATCGTCATCGTCATCGTCATCGTCATCGTCATCGCCATCGTCATCGTCATCGTCATCGTCATCGTCATCGTCATCGTCATCGTCATCGTTGTCATCACCATTGCCATCGTCATCGCTATCGTCATCGTCATCGTCATCGTCATCATCACCATCGCCATCGTCATCGTCATCGTCATCGTCAACATCATCGTGACGTCATCGTCATCGTCATCGTCATCATCACCATGGCCATCGCTATCGTCATTGTCATCGTTATCGTGATCGTCATCGTGATCGTCATCGTCATCGTCATCGTCATCGTCATCGTTATCATCACCATCGACGTCGCCATCGTCATCGTCATCGTCATCGTCAACGTCATCATCATCGTCATTGTCATCGTGATCGTGATCGTAATCGTCATCGTCATCGTCATCGAAATCGTCATCGTCATCGTCATCGTCATCGTCATCGTCATCGTCATCGTCATCATCACCCTTGCCATCGCTATCGTCATCGTCATCGTCATCGTCATCGTCATCGTTATCATCACCATTGCCATCGTAATCGCTTTCGTCATCGTCATCGTCATCGTCAACGTCATCGTCATCGTCAACGTCATCATCATCGTCATTGTCATCGTGATCGTTATCGTAATAGTCATCGTCATCATCACCATGGCCATCGCTATCGTCATTGTCATCGTTATCGTGATCGTAATCGTCATCGTCATCGTCATCGTCGTCGTCATCGTCATCGTCATCGTCATCGTCATCGTCATCGTCATCGTCATCGTCATCGTCATCGTCATCGTCATCGTCATCGCCATCGTCATAGTCATCGTCAACGTCATCGTCATCGAAATCGTCATCGTCATCGTCATCGTCATCGTCATCGTCATCGTCATCGTCATCGTCATCATCACCCTTGTCATCGCCATCGTCATCGTCATCGTCATCGTCATCGTCATCGTCATCGTCATCGTCATCGTCATCGTCATCGTCATCGTCATCGTCATCATCACCATTGCCATCGCCATCGTCATCGTCATCGTCATAGTCATCGTCATAGTCATCGTCATCGTCATCGTCATCGTCATCGTCGTCGTCCTCGCCATCGTCGTCGTCATCGTCATCATCATCTTGATCGGCATCGTCATCGTCTTCGTCATCGTCATCGTCATCAGCATCGTCGCCGTCATCAGCATCGTCACCGTCATCGTCATCGTCATCATCACCATTGCCATCGCCATCGTCATCATCATCGTCATTGTCATCGTCATCGTTATCGTCATAGTCATAGTCATCGTCGTCGTCATCGTCATCGTCATTGTCATCGTCATCGTTATCGTCATCGTCATCATCACCATTGACGTCGCCATCGTCATCACATCGTCATCGTTATCATCACCATTGCCATCGTCATCGTCATCATCATTGTCATCGTCATCGTCAACGTCATCGTCATCGTCATCGTAATCGTCATCATCACCATTGCCATCGTCATCGTGATCGTCAACGTCATCGTCATCATCATCGTCATTGTCATCGTCATCGTCATCGTCATCGTCATCGTCATCGTTATTGTCATCGTAATCGTCATCGTCATCGTCATCGTCATCGTCATCGTCATCATCATCGTCATCGTCATCGTCATCGTCATCGTCATCGTCATCGTCATCGTCATCGTCATCGTCATCATCACCATTGCCATCGCCATCGTCATCGTCATCGTCATCGTCATCGTCATCGTCATCGTCATAGTCATCGTCATCGTCATCGTCATCGTCATCGTCATCGTCGTCGTCATCGTCATCGCCGTCGTCATCGTCATCATCATCTTGATCGGCATCGTCATCGTCTTCGTCATCGTCATCGTCATCAGCATCGACGCCGTCATCAGCATCGTCATCGTCATCGTCATCGTCATCATCACCATTGCCATCGCCATCGTCATCATCATCGTCGTCGTCATCGTCATCGTCATCGTCATAGTCATCGTCGTCGTCATCGTCGTCGTCATCGTCATCGTCAGCGTCATCGTCATCGTCATCGTCATCGTCATCATCACCATGGCCATCGCTATCGTCATCGTCATCGTTATCATCACCATTGCCATCGTCATCGATATCGTCATAGTCATCGTCATAGTCATCGTCATCGTAATCGTAATCGTCATCGTCATCGTCATCGTCATCGTCATTGTAATCGTCATCGTCATCGTCATAGTCATCGTCGTCGTCATCGTCGTCGTCATCGTCATCGTCAGCATCATCGTCATCGTCACCGTTATCATCACCATTGCCATCGTCATCGTCATCGTCATCGTCATCGTCATCGTCATCTTCATCGTCATCGTCATCGTCATCGTCATCGTCATCGTCATCGTCATCGTCATCGTCATCGTCATCGTCATCGTTATCATCACCATTGCCATCGTCATCGTTATTGTCATCGTTATCGTCATCGTCATCGTCATCGTCATCGTCATCATCAGCATTGCCATCGCCATGGTAATAGTCATCGTCATCGTCATCGTTATCGTCATTGTCATCGTCATCGTCATCGTCATAGTCATCGTCGTCGTCATCGTCGTCGTCATCGTCATCGTCAGCATCATCGTCATCGTCAACGTCATCGTCATCGTCATCGTAATCGTCATCATCACCATTGCCATCGTCATCGTGATCGTCAACGTCATCGTCATCATCATCGTCATTGTCATCGTCATCGTCATCGTCATCGTCATCGTCATCGTTATTGTCATCGTAATCGTCATCGTCATCGTCATCGTCATCGTCATCGTCATCATCATCGTCATCGTCATCGTCATCGTCATCGTCATCGTCATCGTCATCGTCATCGTCATCGTCATCATCACCATTGCCATCGCCATCGTCATCGTCATCGTCATCGTCATCGTCATCGTCATCGTCATCGTCATAGTCATCGTCATCGTCATCGTCATCGTCATCGTCATCGTCGTCGTCATCGTCATCGCCGTCGTCATCGTCATCATCATCTTGATCGGCATCGTCATCGTCTTCGTCATCGTCATCGTCATCAGCATCGACGCCGTCATCAGCATCGTCATCGTCATCGTCATCGTCATCATCACCATTGCCATCGCCATCGTCATCATCATCGTCATCGTCATCGTCGTCTTCATCGTCATCGTCATCGTCATAGTCATCGTCGTCGTCATCGTCGTCGTCATCGTCATCGTCAGCGTCATCGTCATCGTCATCGTCATCGTCATCATCACCATGGCCATCGCTATCGTCATCGTCATCGTTATCATCACCATTGCCATCGTCATCGATATCGTCATAGTCATCGTCATAGTCATCGTCATCGTAATCGTAATCGTCATCGTCATCGTCATCGTCATCGTCATTGTCATCGTCATCGTCATCGTCGTAGTCATCGTCGTCGTCATCGTCGTCGTCATCGTCATCGTCAGCATCATCGTCATCGTCACCGTTATCATCACCATTGCCATCGTCATCGTCATCGTCATCGTCATCGTCATCGTCATCTTCATCGTCATCGTCATCGTCATCGTCATCGTCATCGTCATCGTCATCGTCATCGTCATCGTCATCGTCATCGTCATCGTCATCGTCATCGTTATCATCACCATTGCCATCGTCATCGTTATTGTCATCGTTATCGTCATCGTCATCGTCATCGTCATCGTCATCATCAGCATTGCCATCGCCATGGTAATAGTCATCGTCATCGTCATCGTCATCGTCATTGTCATCGTCATCGTCATCGTCATAGTCATCGTCGTCGTCATCGTCGTCGTCATCGTCATCGTCAGCATCATCGTCATCGTCATCGTCATCGTCATCATCACCATGGCCATCGCTATCGTCATCGTCATCGTTATCATCACCATTGCCATCGTCATCGATATCGTCATAGTCATCGTCATAGTCATCGTCATCGTAATCGTCATCGTCATCGTCATCGTCATCGTCATTGTCATCGTCATCGTCATCGTCATAGTCATCGTCGTCGTCATCGTCATCGTCATCGTCATCGTCATCGTCATCGTCATCGTCATCGTCATCGTCATCGTCATCGTTATCGTCATCATCATTGTCATCGTCATCGTCATTGTCAACGTCATCGTCATCGTCATCGTCATCGTCATCGTCATCGTCATCGTCATCGTCATCGTCATCGTCATCGTCATCGTCATCGTCATCGTTATCGTCATCGTCATCGTCATCGTTATCATCACCATTGCCATCGTCATCGTTATTGTTATCGTTATCGTCATCGCCATCAATATCATCATCGTCATCGTCATCGTCATAGCCATCGCCATCGTTATCATTATCGTCATCGTCATCGTCATCGTCATCGTCATCGTCATCGCCATTGACATCGTCATCGTCATCGTCATCGTCATCGTCATCGTCATCGTTATCATCACCATTGCCATCGTCATCGCTATCGTCATCGTCATCGTCATCGTCATCATCACCATTGCCATCGCCATCGTCATAGTCATCGTCAACGTCATCGTCATCGAAATCGTCATCGTCATCGTCATCGTCATCGTCATCGTCAACGTCATCGTCATCGCCATCGTCATCGTTATCGTCATCGTCATCGTCATCGTCATCGTTATCATCACCATCGCCATCGTCATCGCTATCGTCATCGTCATCGTCATCGTCATCATCACCATCGCCATCGCCATCGTCATAGTCATCGTCAACGTCATCGTCATCGAAATCGTCATGATCATCGTCATCGTCATCGTCATCGTCATCGTCATGGTCATCGTCATCGTCATCATCACCATTGCCATTGCCATCGTCATCGTCATCGTCATCGTCATCGTCATCGTCATCGTCATTGTCATCGTCATCGTCATCGTCATAATCATCGTCGTCGTCATCGTCGTCGTCATCGTCATCGTCAGCATCATCGTCATCGTCACCGTTATCATCACCATTGCCATCGTCATCGTCATCGTCATCGTCATCGTCATCGTCATCTTCATCGTCATCGTCATCGTCATCGTCATCGTCATCGTTATCGTCATCGTCATCGTTATCATCACCATTGCCATCGTCATCGTTATTGTCATCGTTATCGTCATCGTCATCGTCATCGTCATCGTCATCATCAGCATTGTCATCGCCATGGTAATAGTCATCGTCATCGTCATCGTCATCGTCATTGTCATCGTCATCGTCATCGTCATAGTCATCGTCGTCGTCATCGTCGTCGTCATCGTCATCGTCAGCATCATCGTCATCGTCATCGTCATCATCACCATGGCCATCGCTATCGTCATCGTCATCGTTATCATCACCATTGCCATCGTCATCGATATCGTCATAGTCATCGTCATAGTCATCGTCATCGTCATCGTAATCGTCATCGTCATCGTCATCGTCATCGTCATCGTCATCGTCATCGTCATCGTTATCATCACCATTGCCATCGTCATCGGTATTGTTATCGTTATCGTCATCGCCATCAATATCATGATCGTCATCGTCATCGTCATAGCCATCGCCATCGTTATCATTATCGTCATCGTCATCGTCATCGTCATAGCCATCGCCATCGTTATCATCATCGTCATCGTCATCGTCATCGTGATCGTCATCGTCATCGCCATTGACATCGTCATCGTCATCGTCATCGTCATCGTCATCGTCATCGTCATCGTCATCGTCATCGTCATCGTCATCGTCATCGTCATCGTCATCGTCATCGTCATCATCGTCGTCATCGTCAACGTCATCATCAGCATGGCCATCGCCATAGTCATCGTCATCGTCATCATCAACATTGCGATCGCTATCGTCATCGTCTTCGTCATCGTCATCGTCATCATCGTCGTCATCGTCAACGTCATCGTCATCGTCATCGTCATCGTCATCATCGTCGTCATCGTCTTCGTCATCGTCATCGTCATCGTCATCGTCATCGTCATCGTCATCATCACCATTGCCATCGTCATCGTCATCGTCATCGTCATCGTCATCGTCATCGTTATCGTCATTGTCATCGTCATCGTCATCGTTATCGTCATCGTCATCGTCATCGTCATGGTCATCGTCATCGTCATCGTCATCGTCATCGTCATCGTCATCGTCATCGTCATCATCATCGTCATCGTCGTCGTCATCGTCAACGTCATCGTCATCGTCATCGTCATCGTCATCATCGTCGTCATCGTCTTCGTCATCGTCATCGTCATCGTCATCGTCATCGTCATCGTCATCGTCATAGTCATCGTCATCGTCATCGTCATCGTCATCGTCATCATCATCGTCATCGTCGTCGTCATCGTCAACGTCATCGTCATCGTTATCGTCATCGTCATCATCAGCATGGCCATCGCCATCGTCATCGTCGTCGTCGTCGTCATCGTCATCATCATCGTCATCGTCGTCGTCATCGTCAACGTCATCGTCATCGTTATCGTCATCGTCATCATCAGCATGGCCATCGCCATCGTCATCGTTATCGTCATCGTCATCGTCATCGTCATCGTCATCGTCTTCGTCATCGTCATCGTCATCATCGTCGTCATCGTCAACGTCATCGTCATCGTCATCGTCATCGTCATCGTCATCGCCATCGTCATCGTTATCGTCATCGTCATCGTCATCATCAACATTGCCATCGCCATCGCCATCGTCATCGTCATCGTCATCGTCATCGTCATCGTCATCGTCATCGTCATCATCATCGTCATCGTCGTCGTCATCGTCATCATCATCGTCATCGTCATCGTCATCGTCATCGTCATCATCAACAATGCGATCGCCATCGTCATCGTATTCGTCATCATCACCGTCATCGTCACCGTCATCGTCATCGTCATCGTCATCGTCATCGTCATCGTCATCGTCATCGTCATCGTCAGCGTCATCGTCATCGTGATCGTCATCGTCATCGCCATTGACATCGTCATCGTCATCGTCATCGTCATCGTCATCGTCATCGTTATCATCACCATTGCCATCGTCATCGCTATCGTCATCGTCATCGTCATCGTCATCATCACCATCGCCATCGTCATCGTCATCGTCATCGTCAACATCATCGTGACGTCATCGTCATCGTCATCGTCATCATCACCATGGCCATCGCTATCGTCATTGTCATCGTTATCGTGATCGTCATCGTGATCGTCATCGTCATCGTCATCGTCATCGTCATCGTCATCATCACCATCGACGTCGCCATCGTCATCGTCATCGTCATCGTCAACGTCATCATCATCGTCATTGTCATCGTGATCGTGATCGTAATCGTCATCGTCATCGTCATCGAAATCGTCATCGTCATCGTCATCGTCATCGTCATCGTCATCGTCATCGTCATCATCACCCTTGCCATCGCTATCGTCATCGTCATCGTCATCGTCATCGTCATCGTTATCATCACCATTGCCATCGTAATCGCTTTCGTCATCGTCATCGTCATCGTCAACGTCATCGTCATCGTCAACGTCATCATCATCGTCATTGTCATCGTGATCGTTATCGTAATAGTCATCGTCATCATCACCATGGCCATCGCTATCGTCATTGTCATCGTTATCGTGATCGTAATCGTCATCGTCATCGTCATCGTCGTCGTCATCGTCATCGTCATCGTCATCGTCATCGTCATCGTCATCGTCATCGTCATCGTCATCGTCATCGTCATCGTCATCGCCATCGTCATAGTCATCGTCAACGTCATCGTCATCGAAATCGTCATCGTCATCGTCATCGTCATCGTCATCGTCATCGTCATCGTCATCGTCATCATCACCCTTGTCATCGCCATCGTCATCGTCATCGTCATCGTCATCGTCATCGTCATCGTCATCGTCATCGTCATCGTCATCGTCATCGTCATCGTCATCATCACCATTGCCATCGCCATCGTCATCGTCATCGTCATAGTCATCGTCATAGTCATCGTCATCGTCATCGTCATCGTCATCGTCGTCGTCCTCGCCATCGTCGTCGTCATCGTCATCATCATCTTGATCGGCATCGTCATCGTCTTCGTCATCGTCATCGTCATCAGCATCGTCGCCGTCATCAGCATCGTCACCGTCATCGTCATCGTCATCATCACCATTGCCATCGCCATCGTCATCATCATCGTCATTGTCATCGTCATCGTTATCGTCATAGTCATAGTCATCGTCGTCGTCATCGTCATCGTCATTGTCATCGTCATCGTTATCGTCATCGTCATCATCACCATTGACGTCGCCATCGTCATCACATCGTCATCGTTATCATCACCATTGCCATCGTCATCGTCATCATCATTGTCATCGTCATCGTCAACGTCATCGTCATCGTCATCGTAATCGTCATCATCACCATTGCCATCGTCATCGTGATCGTCAACGTCATCGTCATCATCATCGTCATTGTCATCGTCATCGTCATCGTCATCGTCATCGTCATCGTTATTGTCATCGTAATCGTCATCGTCATCGTCATCGTCATCGTCATCGTCATCATCATCGTCATTGTCATCGTCATCGTCATCGTCATCGTCATCGTCATCGTCATCGTCATCGTCATCATCACCATTGCCATCGCCATCGTCATCGTCATCGTCATCGTCATCGTCATCGTCATCGTCATAGTCATCGTCATCGTCATCGTCATCGTCATCGTCATCGTCGTCGTCATCGTCATCGCCGTCGTCATCGTCATCATCATCTTAATCGGCATCGTCATCGTCTTCGTCATCGTCATCGTCATCAGCATCGACGCCGTCATCAGCATCGTCATCGTCATCGTCATCGTCATCATCACCATTGCCATCGCCATCGTCATCATCATCGTCATCGTCATCGTCGTCGTCATCGTCATCGTCATCGTCATAGTCATCGTCGTCGTCATCGTCGTCGTCATCGTCATCGTCAGCGTCATCGTCATCGTCATCGTCATCGTCATCATCACCATGGCCATCGCTATCGTCATCGTCATCGTTATCATCACCATTGCCATCGTCATCGATATCGTCATAGTCATCGTCATAGTCATCGTCATCGTAATCGTAATCGTCATCGTCATCGTCATCGTCATCGTCATTGTAATCGTCATCGTCATCGTCATAGTCATCGTCGTCGTCATCGTCGTCGTCATCGTCATCGTCAGCATCATCGTCATCGTCACCGTTATCATCACCATTGCCATCGTCATCGTCATCGTCATCGTCATCGTCATCGTCATCTTCATCGTCATCGTCATCGTCATCGTCATCGTCATCGTCATCGTCATCGTCATCGTCATCGTCATCGTCATCGTCATCGTCATCGTTATCATCACCATTGCCATCGTCATCGTTATTGTCATCGTTATCGTCATCGTCATCGTCATCGTCATCGTCATCATCAGCATTGCCATCGCCATGGTAATAGTCATCGTCATCGTCATCGTTATCGTCATTGTCATCGTCATCGTCATCGTCATAGTCATCGTCGTCGTCATCGTCGTCGTCATCGTCATCGTCAGCATCATCGTCATCGTCAACGTCATCGTCATCGTCATCGTAATCGTCATCATCACCATTGCCATCGTCATCGTGATCGTCAACGTCATCGTCATCATCATCGTCATTGTCATCGTCATCGTCATCGTCATCGTCATCGTCATCGTTATTGTCATCGTAATCGTCATCGTCATCGTCATCGTCATCGTCATCGTCATCATCATCGTCATCGTCATCGTCATCGTCATCGTCATCGTCATCGTCATCGTCATCGTCATCGTCATCATCACCATTGCCATCGCCATCGTCATCGTCATCGTCATCGTCATCGTCATCGTCATAGTCATCGTCATCGTCATCGTCATCGTCATCGTCATCGTCGTCGTCATCGTCATCGCCGTCGTCATCGTCATCATCATCTTGATCGGCATCGTCATCGTCTTCGTCATCGTCATCGTCATCAGCATCGACGCCGTCATCAGCA
Source organism: Tenthredo livida (assembly GCA_963992785.1). Classification (NCBI taxonomy): domain Eukaryota; kingdom Metazoa; phylum Arthropoda; class Insecta; order Hymenoptera; family Tenthredinidae; genus Tenthredo; species Tenthredo livida. Next base: position 31,740,499 of record OZ023066.1, on the reverse strand, counting down.
TCGTCATCGTCATCGTCATCGTCATCATCACCATTGCCATCGCCATCGTCATCATCATCGTCATCGTCATCGTCGTCGTCATCGTCATCGTCATCGTCATAGTCATCGTCGTCGTCATCGTCGTCGTCATCGTCATCGTCAGCGTCATCGTCATCGTCATCGTCATCGTCATCATCACCATGGCCATCGCTATCGTCATCGTCATCGTTATCATCACCATTGCCATCGTCATCGATATCGTCATAGTCATCGTCATAGTCATCGTCATCGTAATCGTAATCGTCATCGTCATCGTCATCGTCATCGTCATTGTCATCGTCATCGTCATCGTCGTAGTCATCGTCGTCGTCATCGTCGTCGTCATCGTCATCGTCAGCATCATCGTCATCGTCACCGTTATCATCACCATTGCCATCGTCATCGTCATCGTCATCGTCATCGTCATCGTCATCTTCATCGTCATCGTCATCGTCATCGTCATCGTCATCGTCATCGTCATCGTCATCGTCATCGTCATCGTCATCGTCATCGTCATCGTCATCGTTATCATCACCATTGCCATCGTCATCGTTATTGTCATCGTTATCGGCATCGTCATCGTCATCGTCATCGTCATCATCAGCATTGCCATCGCCATGGTAATAGTCATCGTCATCGTCATCGTCATCGTCATTGTCATCGTCATCGTCATCGTCATAGTCATCGTCGTCGTCATCGTCGTCGTCATCGTCATCGTCAGCATCATCGTCATCGTCATCGTCATCGTCATCATCACCATGGCCATCGCTATCGTCATCGTCATCGTTATCATCACCATTGCCATCGTCATCGATATCGTCATAGTCATCGTCATAGTCATCGTCATCGTAATCGTCATCGTCATCGTCATCGTCATCGTCATTGTCATCGTCATCGTCATCGTCATAGTCATCGTCGTCGTCATCGTCATCGTCATCGTGATCGTCATCGTCATCGTCATCGTCATCGTCATCGTCATCGTCATCGTCATCGTTATCGTCATCATCATTGTCATCGTCATCGTCATTGTCAACGTCATCGTCATCGTCATCGTCATCGTCATCGTCATCGTCATCGTCATCGTCATCGTCATCGTCATCGTCATCGTCATAGTTATCGTCATCGTCATCGTCATCGTTATCATCACCATTGCCATCGTCATCGTTATTGTTATCGTTATCGTCATCGCCATCAATATCATCATCGTCATCGTCATCGTCATAGCCATCGCCATCGTTATCATTATCGTCATCGTCATCGTCATCGTCATCGTCATCGTCATCGCCATTGACATCGTCATCGTCATCGTCATCGTCATCGTCATCGTCATCGTTATCATCACCATTGCCATCGTCATCGCTATCGTCATCGTCATCGTCATCGTCATCATCACCATTGCCATCGCCATCGTCATAGTCATCGTCAACGTCATCGTCATCGAAATCGTCATCGTCATCGTCATCGTCATCGTCATCGTCAACGTCATCGTCATCGCCATCGTCATCGTTATCGTCATCGTCATCGTCATCGTCATCGTTATCATCACCATCGCCATCGTCATCGCTATCGTCATCGTCATCGTCATCGTCATCATCACCATCGCCATCGCCATCGTCATAGTCATCGTCAACGTCATCGTCATCGAAATCGTCATCATCATCGTCATCGTCATCGTCATCGTCATCGTCATCGTCATCGTCATCGTCATCATCACCATTGCCATTGCCATCGTCATCGTCATCGTCATCGTCATCGTCATCGTCATCGTCATCGTCATCGTCATCGTCATCGTCATCGTCATCGTTATCATCACCATTGCCATCGTCATCGCTATCGTCATCGTCATCGTCATCGTCATCATCACCATCGCCATCGCCATCGTCATAGTCATCGTCAACGTCATCGTCATCGAAATCGTCATCATCATCGTCATCGTCATCGCCATCGTCATCGTCATCGTCATCGTCAATTTCATCATCATCGTCATCGTCATCGTCATCGTCATCGTCATCGTCATCGTTATCATCACCATTGCCATCGTCATCGTTATTGTTATCGTTATCGTCATCGCCATCAATATCATCATCGTCATCGTCATCGTCATAGCCATCGCCATCGTTATCATCATCGTCATCGTCATCGTCATCGTCATCGTCATCGTCATCGTCATCGTCATCGTCATCGTCATCGTTATCATCACCATTGCCATCGTCATCGTTATTGTTATCGTTATCGTCATCGCCATCAATATCATCATCGTCATCGTCATCGTCATAGCCATCGCCATCGTTATCATCATCGTCATCGTCATCGTCATCGTCATCGTCATCGTCATCGTTATCATCACCATTGCCATCGTCATCGCTATCGTCATCGTCATCGTCATCGTCATCATCACCATTGCCATCGCCATCGTCATAGTCATCGTCAACGTCATCGTCATCGAAATCGTCATCGTCATCGTCATCGTCATCGTCAACGTCATCGTCATCGCCATCGTCATCGTTATCGTCATCGTTCGTCATCGTCATCGTTATCATCACCATTGCCATCGTCATCGCTATCGTCATCGTCATCGTCATCGTCATCATCACCATCGCCATCGCCATCGTCATGGTCATCGTCAACGTCATCGTCATCGAAATCGTCATCGTCATCGTCATCGTCATCGTCATCGTCATCGTCATCGTCATCGTCATCGTCATCGTCATCGTCATCGTCATCGTGATCATCACCATTGCCATCGTCATCGCTATCGTCATCGTCATTGTCATCGTCATCATCACCATCGCCATCGCCATCGTCATAGTCATCGTCAACGTCATCGTCATCGTCATCGTCATCGTCATCGTCATCATCACCATGGCTATCGCTATCGTCATTGTCATCGTTATCGTGATCGTAATCGTCATCGTCATCGTCATCGTCATCGTCATCGTCATCGTCATCGTCATCGTCATCATCACCATCGACGTCGCCATCGTCATCGTCATCGTCATCGTCAACGTCATCATCATCGTCATTGTCATCGTGATCGTTATCATAATAGTCATCGTCATCATCACCATGGCCATCGCTATCGTCATTGTCATCGTTATCGTGATCGTAATCGTCATCGTCATCGTCATCGTCGTCGTCATCGTCATCGTCATCTTCATCGCCATCGTCATCGTCATCGTCATCGTCATCGTCATCGTCATCGTCATCGTCATCGTCATCGTCATCGTCATCGTCATTGTTATCATCACCATTGCCATCGTCATCGTTATTGTTATCGTTATCGTCATCGCCATCAATATCATCATCGTCATCGTCATCGTCATAGCCATCGCCGTCGTTATCATCATCGTCATCGTCATCGTCATCGTCATCGTCATCGTCATCGTCATCGCCATCGTCATCGTCATCGTCATCGTCATCGTCATCGTCATCGTCATCGTCATCGTTATCATCACCATTGCCATCGTCATCGCTATCGTCATCGTCATCGTCATCGTCATCATCACCATCGCCATCGTCATCGTCATCGTCATCGTCAACATCATCGTGACGTCATCGTCATCGTCATCGTCATCATCACCATGGCCATCGCTATCGTCATTGTCATCGTTATCGTGATCGTCATCGTGATCGTCATCGTCATCGTCATCGTCATCGTCATCGTTATCATCACCATCGACGTCGCCATCGTCATCGTCATCGTCATCGTCAACGTCATCATCATCGTCATTGTCATCGTGATCGTGATCGTAATCGTCATCGTCATCGTCATCGAAATCGTCATCGTCATCGTCATCGTCATCGTCATCGTCATCGTCATCGTCATCATCACCCTTGCCATCGCTATCGTCATCGTCATCGTCATCGTCATCGTCATCGTTATCATCACCATTGCCATCGTAATCGCTTTCGTCATCGTCATCGTCATCGTCAACGTCATCGTCATCGTCAACGTCATCATCATCGTCATTGTCATCGTGATCGTTATCGTAATAGTCATCGTCATCATCACCATGGCCATCGCTATCGTCATTGTCATCGTTATCGTGATCGTAATCGTCATCGTCATCGTCATCGTCGTCGTCATCGTCATCGTCATCGTCATCGTCATCGTCATCGTCATCGTCATCGTCATCGTCATCGTCATCGTCATCGTCATCGCCATCGTCATAGTCATCGTCAACGTCATCGTCATCGAAATCGTCATCGTCATCGTCATCGTCATCGTCATCGTCATCGTCATCGTCATCGTCATCATCACCCTTGTCATCGCCATCGTCATCGTCATCGTCATCGTCATCGTCATCGTCATCGTCATCGTCATCGTCATCGTCATCGTCATCGTCATCGTCATCATCACCATTGCCATCGCCATCGTCATCGTCATCGTCATAGTCATCGTCATAGTCATCGTCATCGTCATCGTCATCGTCATCGTCGTCGTCCTCGCCATCGTCGTCGTCATCGTCATCATCATCTTGATCGGCATCGTCATCGTGTTCGTCATCGTCATCGTCATCAGCATCGTCGCCGTCATCAGCATCGTCACCGTCATCGTCATCGTCATCATCACCATTGCCATCGCCATCGTCATCATCATCGTCATTGTCATCGTCATCGTTATCGTCATAGTCATAGTCATCGTCGTCGTCATCGTCATCGTCATTGTCATCGTCATCGTTATCGTCATCGTCATCATCACCATTGACGTCGCCATCGTCATCACATCGTCATCGTTATCATCACCATTGCCATCGTCATCGTCATCATCATTGTCATCGTCATCGTCAACGTCATCGTCATCGTCATCGTAATCGTCATCATCACCATTGCCATCGTCATCGTGATCGTCAACGTCATCGTCATCATCATCGTCATTGTCATCGTCATCGTCATCGTCATCGTCATCGTCATCGTTATTGTCATCGTAATCGTCATCGTCATCGTCATCGTCATCGTCATCGTCATCATCATCGTCATCGTCATCGTCATCGTCATCGTCATCGTCATCGTCATCGTCATCGTCATCGTCATCATCACCATTGCCATCGCCATCGTCATCGTCATCGTCATCGTCATCGTCATCGTCATCGTCATAGTCATCGTCATCGTCATCGTCATCGTCATCGTCATCGTCGTCGTCATCGTCATCGCCGTCGTCATCGTCATCATCATCTTGATCGGCATCGTCATCGTCTTCGTCATCGTCATCGTCATCAGCATCGACGCCGTCATCAGCATCGTCATCGTCATCGTCATCGTCATCATCACCATTGCCATCGCCATCGTCATCATCATCGTCGTCGTCATCGTCATCGTCATCGTCATAGTCATCGTCGTCGTCATCGTCGTCGTCATCGTCATCGTCAGCGTCATCGTCATCGTCATCGTCATCGTCATCATCACCATGGCCATCGCTATCGTCATCGTCATCGTTATCATCACCATTGCCATCGTCATCGATATCGTCATAGTCATCGTCATAGTCATCGTCATCGTAATCGTAATCGTCATCGTCATCGTCATCGTCATCGTCATTGTAATCGTCATCGTCATCGTCATAGTCATCGTCGTCGTCATCGTCGTCGTCATCGTCATCGTCAGCATCATCGTCATCGTCACCGTTATCATCACCATTGCCATCGTCATCGTCATCGTCATCGTCATCGTCATCGTCATCTTCATCGTCATCGTCATCGTCATCGTCATCGTCATCGTCATCGTCATCGTCATCGTCATCGTCATCGTCATCGTTATCATCACCATTGCCATCGTCATCGTTATTGTCATCGTTATCGTCATCGTCATCGTCATCGTCATCGTCATCATCAGCATTGCCATCGCCATGGTAATAGTCATCGTCATCGTCATCGTTATCGTCATTGTCATCGTCATCGTCATCGTCATAGTCATCGTCGTCGTCATCGTCGTCGTCATCGTCATCGTCAGCATCATCGTCATCGTCAACGTCATCGTCATCGTCATCGTAATCGTCATCATCACCATTGCCATCGTCATCGTGATCGTCAACGTCATCGTCATCATCATCGTCATTGTCATCGTCATCGTCATCGTCATCGTCATCGTCATCGTTATTGTCATCGTAATCGTCATCGTCATCGTCATCGTCATCGTCATCGTCATCATCATCGTCATCGTCATCGTCATCGTCATCGTCATCGTCATCGTCATCGTCATCGTCATCGTCATCATCACCATTGCCATCGCCATCGTCATCGTCATCGTCATCGTCATCGTCATCGTCATCGTCATCGTCATAGTCATCGTCATCGTCATCGTCATCGTCATCGTCATCGTCGTCGTCATCGTCATCGCCGTCGTCATCGTCATCATCATCTTGATCGGCATCGTCATCGTCTTCGTCATCGTCATCGTCATCAGCATCGACGCCGTCATCAGCATCGTCATCGTCATCGTCATCGTCATCATCACCATTGCCATCGCCATCGTCATCATCATCGTCATCGTCATCGTCGTCGTCATCGTCATCGTCATCGTCATAGTCATCGTCGTCGTCATCGTCGTCGTCATCGTCATCGTCAGCGTCATCGTCATCGTCATCGTCATCGTCATCATCACCATGGCCATCGCTATCGTCATCGTCATCGTTATCATCACCATTGCCATCGTCATCGATATCGTCATAGTCATCGTCATAGTCATCGTCATCGTAATCGTAATCGTCATCGTCATCGTCATCGTCATCGTCATTGTCATCGTCATCGTCATCGTCGTAGTCATCGTCGTCGTCATCGTCGTCGTCATCGTCATCGTCAGCATCATCGTCATCGTCACCGTTATCATCACCATTGCCATCGTCATCGTCATCGTCATCGTCATCGTCATCGTCATCTTCATCGTCATCGTCATCGTCATCGTCATCGTCATCGTCATCGTCATCGTTATTGTCATCGTAATCGTCATCGTCATCGTCATCGTCATCGTCATCGTCATCATCATCGTCATCGTCATCGTCATCGTCATCGTCATCGTCATCGTCATCGTCATCGTCATCGTCATCATCACCATTGCCATCGCCATCGTCATCGTCATCGTCATCGTCATCGTCATCGTCATCGTCATAGTCATCGTCATCGTCATCGTCATCGTCATCGTCATCGTCGTCGTCATCGTCATCGCCGTCGTCATCGTCATCATCATCTTGATCGGCATCGTCATCGTCTTCGTCATCGTCATCGTCATCAGCATCGACGCCGTCATCAGCATCGTCATCGTCATCGTCATCGTCATCATCACCATTGCCATCGCCATCGTCATCATCATCGTCATCGTCATCGTCGTCGTCATCGTCATCGTCATCGTCATAGTCATCGTCGTCGTCATCGTCGTCGTCATCGTCATCGTCAGCGTCATCGTCATCGTCATCGTCATCGTCATCATCACCATGGCCATCGCTATCGTCATCGTCATCGTTATCATCACCATTGCCATCGTCATCGATATCGTCATAGTCATCGTCATAGTCATCGTCATCGTAATCGTAATCGTCATCGTCATCGTCATCGTCATCGTCATTGTCATCGTCATCGTCATCGTCATAGTCATCGTCGTCGTCATCGTCGTCGTCATCGTCATCGTCAGCATCATCGTCATCGTCACCGTTATCATCACCATTGCCATCGTCATCGTCATCGTCATCGTCATCGTCATCGTCATCTTCATCGTCATCGTCATCGTCATCGTCATCGTCATCGTCATCGTCATCGTCATCGTCATCGTCATCGTCATCGTCATCGTCATCGTCATCGTTATCATCACCATTGCCATCGTCATCGTTATTGTCATCGTTATCGTCATCGTCATCGTCATCGTCATCGTCATCATCAGCATTGCCATCGCCATGGTAATAGTCATCGTCATCGTCATCGTCATCGTCATTGTCATCGTCATCGTCATCGTCATAGTCATCGTCGTCGTCATCGTCGTCGTCATCGTCATCGTCAGCATCATCGTCATCGTCATCGTCATCGTCATCATCACCATGGCCATCGCTATCGTCATCGTCATCGTTATCATCACCATTGCCATCGTCATCGATATCGTCATAGTCATCGTCATAGTCATCGTCATCGTAATCGTCATCGTCATCGTCATCGTCATCGTCATTGTCATCGTCATCGTCATCGTCATAGTCATCGTCGTCGTCATCGTCATCGTCATCGTCATCGTCATCGTCATCGTCATCGTCATCGTCATCGTCATCGTCATCGTTATCGTCATCATCATTGTCATCGTCATCGTCATTGTCAACGTCATCGTCATCGTCATCGTCATCGTCATCGTCATCGTCATCGTCATCGTCATCGTCATCGTCATCGTCATCGTCATCGTCATCGTTATCGTCATCATCATCGTCATCGTTATCATCACCATTGCCATCGTCATCGTTATTGTTATCGTTATCGTCATCGCCATCAATATCATCATCGTCATCGTCATCGTCATAGCCATCGCCATCGTTATCATTATCGTCATCGTCATCGTCATCGTCATCGTCATCGTCATCGCCATTGACATCGTCATCGTCATCGTCATCGTCATCGTCATCGTCATCGTTATCATCACCATTGCCATCGTCATCGCTATCGTCATCGTCATCGTCATCGTCATCATCACCATTGCCATCGCCATCGTCATAGTCATCGTCAACGTCATCGTCATCGAAATCGTCATCGTCATCGTCATCGTCATCGTCATCGTCAACGTCATCGTCATCGCCATCGTCATCGTTATCGTCATCGTCATCGTCATCGTCATCGTTATCATCACCATCGCCATCGTCATCGCTATCGTCATCGTCATCGTCATCGTCATCATCACCATCGCCATCGCCATCGTCATAGTCATCGTCAACGTCATCGTCATCGAAATCGTCATGATCATCGTCATCGTCATCGTCATCGTCATCGTCATCGTCATCGTCATCGTCATCATCACCATTGCCATTGCCATCGTCATCGTCATCGTCATCGTCATCGTCATCGTCATCGTCATTGTCATCGTCATCGTCATCGTCATAATCATCGTCGTCGTCATCGTCGTCGTCATCGTCATCGTCAGCATCATCGTCATCGTCACCGTTATCATCACCATTGCCATCGTCATCGTCATCGTCATCGTCATCGTCATCGTCATCTTCATCGTCATCGTCATCGTCATCGTCATCGTCATCGTTATCGTCATCGTCATCGTTATCATCACCATTGCCATCGTCATCGTTATTGTCATCGTTATCGTCATCGTCATCGTCATCGTCATCGTCATCATCAGCATTGTCATCGCCATGGTAATAGTCATCGTCATCGTCATCGTCATCGTCATTGTCATCGTCATCGTCATCGTCATAGTCATCGTCGTCGTCATCGTCGTCGTCATCGTCATCGTCGGCATCATCGTCATCGTCATCGTCATCATCACCATGGCCATCGCTATCGTCATCGTCATCGTTATCATCACCATTGCCATCGTCATCGATATCGTCATAGTCATCGTCATAGTCATCGTCATCGTCATCGTAATCGTCATCGTCATCGTCATCGTCATCGTCATCGTCATCGTCATCGTCATCGTTATCATCACCATTGCCATCGTCATCGTTATTGTTATCGTTATCGTCATCGCCATCAATATCATCATCGTCATCGTCATCGTCATAGCCATCGCCATCGTTATCATTATCGTCATCGTCATCGTCATCGTCATAGCCATCGCCATCGTTATCATCATCGTCATCGTCATCGTCATCGTGATCGTCATCGTCATCGCCATTGACATAGTCATCGTCATCGTCATCGTCATCGTCATCGTCATCGTCATCGTCATCGTCATCGTCATCGTCATCGTCATCGTCATCGTCATCGTCATCGTCATCATCGTCGTCATCGTCAACGTCATCATCAGCATGGCCATCGCCATAGTCATCGTCATCGTCATCATCAACATTGCGATCGCTATCGTCATCGTCTTCGTCATCGTCATCGTCATCATCGTCGTCATCGTCAACGTCATCGTCATCGTCATCGTCATCGTCATCGACGTCGTCATCGTCTTCGTCATCGTCATCGTCATCGTCATCGTCATCGTCATCGTCATCATCACCATTGCCATCGTCATCGTCATCGTCATCGTCATCGTCATCGTCATCGTTATCGTCATTGTCATCGTCATCGTCATCGTTATCGTCATCGTCATCGTCATCGTCATGGTCATCGTCATCGTCATCGTCATCGTCATCGTCATCGTCATCGTCATCGTCATCATCATCGTCATCGTCGTCGTCATCGTCAACGTCATCGTCATCGTCATCGTCATCGTCATCATCGTCGTCATCGTCTTCGTCATCGTCATCGTCATCGTCATCGTCATCGTCATCGTCATCGTCATAGTCATCGTCATCGTCATCGTCATCGTCATCGTCATCATCATCGTCATCGTCGTCGTCATCGTCAACGTCATCGTCATCGTTATCGTCATCGTCATCATCAGCATGGCCATCGCCATCGTCATCGTCGTCGTCGTCGTCATCGTCATCATCATCGTCATCGTCGTCGTCATCGTCAACGTCATCGTCATCGTTATCGTCATCGTCATCATCAGCATGGCCATCGCCATCGTCATCGTTATCGTCATCGTCATCGTCATCGTCATCGTCATCGTCTTCGTCATCGTCATCGTCATCATCGTCGTCATCGTCAACGTCATCGTCATCGTCATCGTCATCGTCATCGTCATCGCCATCGTCATCGTTATCGTCATCGTCATCGTCATCATCAACATTGCCATCGCCATCGCCATCGTCATCGTCATCGTCATCGTCATCGTCATCGTCATCGTCATCGTCATCATCATCGTCATCGTCGTCGTCATCGTCATCATCATCGTCATCGTCATCGTCATCGTCATCGTCATCATCAACAATGCGATCGCCATCGTCATCGTATTCGTCATCATCACCGTCATCGTCACCGTCATCGTCATCGTCATCGTCATCGTCATCGTCATCGTCATCGTCATCGTCATCGTCAGCGTCATCGTCATCGTCATCGTCATCGTCATCATCACCATGGCCATCGCTATCGTCATCGTCATCGTTATCATCACCATTGCCATCGTCATCGATATCGTCATAGTCATCGTCATAGTCATCGTCATCGTAATCGTCATCGTCATCGTCATCGTCATCGTCATCGTCATCGTCATTGTCATCGTCATCGTCATCGTCATAATCATCGTCGTCGTCATCGTCGTCGTCATCGTCATCGTCAGCATCATCGTCATCGTCACCGTTATCATCACCATTGCCATCGTCATCGTCATCGTCATCGTCATCGTCATCGTCATCTTCATCGTCATCGTCATCGTCATCGTCATCGTCATCGTTATCGTCATCGTCATCGTTATCATCACCATTGCCATCGTCATCGTTATTGTCATCGTTATCGTCATCATCATCGTCATCGTCATCATCAGCATTGCCATCGCCATGGTAATAGTCATCGTCATCGTCATCGTCATCGTCATTGTCATCGTCATCGTCATCGTCATAGTCATCGTCGTCGTCATCGTCGTCGTCATCGTCATCGTCAGCATCATCGTCATCGTCATCGTCATCATCACCATGGCCATCGCTATCGTCATCGTCATCGTTATCATCACCATTGCCATCGTCATCGATATCGTCATAGTCATCGTCATAGTCATCGTCATCGTCATCGTAATCGTCATCGTCATCGTCATCGTCATCGTCATCGTCATCGTCATCGTCATCGTTATCATCACCATTGCCATCGTCATCGTTATTGTTATCGTTATCGTCATCGCCATCAATATCATCATCGTCATCGTCATCGTCATCGTCATAGCCATCGCCATCGTTATCATTATCGTCATCGTCATCGTCATCGTCATCGTCATCGTCATCGCCATTGACATCGTCATCGTCATCGTCATCGTCATCGTCATCGTCATCGTTATCATCACCATTGCCATCGTCATCGCTATCGTCATCGTGATCGTCATCGTCATCATCACCATTGCCATCGCCATCGTCATAGTCATCGTCAACGTCATCGTCATCGAAATCGTCATCGTCATCGTCATCGTCATCGTCAACGTCATCGTCATCGCCATCGTCATCGTTATCGTCATCGTCATCGTCATCGTCATCGTTATCATCACCATTGCCATCGTCATCGCTATCGTCATCGTCATCGTCATCGTCATCATCACCATCGCCATCGCCATCGTCATTGTCATCGTCAACGTCATCGTCATCGAAATCGTCATCATCATCGTCATCGTCATCGTCATCGTCATCGTCATCGTCATCGTCATCATCACCATTGCCATCGCCATCGTCATCGTCATCGTCATCGTCATCGTCATCGTCATCGTCATCGTCATCGTCATCGTCATCGTCATCGTCATCGTCATCGTTATCATCACCATTGCCATCGTCATCGCTATCGTCATCGTCATCGTCATCGTCATCATCACCATCGCCATCGCCATCGTCATAGTCATCGTCATCGTCGTCGTCATCGTCATTGTCATCGTCATCGTCATCGTCATAGTCATCGTCGTCGTCATCGTCGTCGTCATCGTCATCGTCAGCATCATCGTCATCGTCATCGTCATCGTCATCATCACCATGGCCATCGCTATCGTCATCGTCATCGTTATCATCACCATTGCCATCGTCATCGATATCGTCATAGTCATCGTCATAGTCATCGTCATCGTAATCGTCATCATCATCGTCATCGTCATCGTCATCGTCATCGTCATTGTCATCGTCATCGTCATCGTCATTGTCATCGTCATCGTCATCGTCATAGTCATCGTCGTCGTCATCGTCATCGTCATCGTCATCGTCATCGTCATCGTCATCGTCATCGTCATCGTTATCGTCATCATCATTGTCATCGTCATCGTCATTGTCAACGTCATCGTCATCGTCATCGTCATCGTCATCGTCATCGTCATCGTCATCGTCATCGTCATCGTCATCGTCATCGTCATCGTCATCGTCATCGTTATCATCACCATTGCCATCGTCATCGTTATTGTTATCGTTATCGTCATCGCCATCAATATCATCATCGTCATCGTCATCGTCATAGCCATCGCCATCGTTATCATTATCGTCATCGTCATCGTCATCGTCATCGTCATCGTCATCGCCATTGAAGTCATCATCGTCATCGTCATCGTCATCGTCATCGTCATCGTCATCGTTATCATCACCATTGCCATCGTCATCGCAATCGTCATCGTCATCGTCATCGTCATCATCACTATTGCCATCGCCATCGTCGTAGTCATCGTCAACGTCATCGTCATCGAAATCGTCATCGTCATCGTCATCGTCATCGTCAACGTCATCGTCATCGCCATCGTCATCGTTATCGTCATCGTCATCGTCATCGTCATCGTCATCGTCATCGTTATCATCACCATTGCCATCGTCATCGCTTTCGTCATCGTCATCGTCATCGTCATCATCACCATCGCCATCGCCATCGTCATAGTCATCGTCAACGTCATCGTCATCGAAATCGTCATCATCATCGTCATCGTCATCGCCATCGTCAACGTCATCGTCATCGTCAACGTCATCATCATCTTCATTGTCATCGTGATCGTTATCGTAATAGTCATCGTCATCATCACCATGGCCATCGCTATCGTCATTGTCATCGTTATCGTGATCGTAATCGTCATCGTCATCGTCATCGTCGTCGTCATCGTCATCGTCATCGTCATCGTCATCGTCATCGTCATCGTCATCGTCATCGTCATCGTCATCGTCATCGTCATCGTCATCGCCATCGTCATAGTCATCGTCAACGTCATCGTCATCGAAATCGTCATCGTCATCGTCATCGTCATCGTCATCGTCATCGTCATCATCACCCTTGTCATCGCCATCGTCATCGTCATCGTCATCGTCATCGTCATCGTCATCGTCATCGTCATCGTCATCGTCATCGTCATCGTCATCGTCATCGTCATCGTCATCATCACCATTGCCATCGCCATCGTCATCGTCATCGTCATAGTCATCGTCATAGTCATCGTCATCGTCATCGTCATCGTCATCGTCGTCGTCCTCGCCATCGTCGTCGTCATCGTCATCATCATCTTGATCGGCATCGTCATCGTCTTCGTCATCGTCATCGTCATCAGCATCGTCGCCGTCATCAGCATCGTCACCGTCATCGTCATCGTCATCATCACCATTGCCATCGCCATCGTCATCATCATCGTCATTGTCATCGTCATCGTTATCGTCATAGTCATAGTCATCGTCGTCGTCATCGTCATCGTCATTGTCATCGTCATCGTTATCGTCATCGTCATCATCACCATTGACGTCGCCATCGTCATCACATCGTCATCGTTATCATCACCATTGCCATCGTCATCGTCATCATCATTGTCATCGTCATCGTCAACGTCATCGTCATCGTCATCGTAATCGTCATCATCACCATTGCCATCGTCATCGTGATCGTCAACGTCAACGTCATCGTCATCGTCATTGTCATCGTCATCGTCATCGTCATCGTCATCGTCATCGTTATTGTCATCGTAATCGTCATCGTCATCGTCATCGTCATCGTCATCGTCATCATCATCGTCATCGTCATCGTCATCGTCATCGTCATCGTCATCGTCATCGTCATCGTCATCGTCATCATCACCATTGCCATCGCCATCGTCATCGTCATCGTCATCGTCATCGTCATCGTCATAGTCATCGTCATCGTCATCGTCATCGTCATCGTCATCGTCGTCGTCATCGTGATCGCCGTCGTCATCGTCATCATCATCTTGATCGGCATCGTCATCGTCTTCGTCATCGTCATCGTCATCAGCATCGACGCCGTCATCAGCATCGTCATCGTCATCGTCATCGTCATCATCACCATTGCCATCGCCATCGTCATCATCATCGTCATCGTCATCGTCGTCGTCATCGTCATCGTCATCGTCATAGTCATCGTCGTCGTCATCGTCGTCGTCATCGTCATCGTCAGCGTCATCGTCATCGTCATCGTCATCGTCATCATAACCATGGCCATCGCTATCGTCATCGTCATCGTTATCATCACCATTGCCATCGTCATCGATATCGTCATAGTCATCGTCATAGTAATCGTCATCGTAATCGTCATCGTCATCGTCATCGTCATCGTCAGCGTCATCGTCATTGTCATCGTCATCGTCATCGTCATAGTCATCGTCGTCGTCATCGTCGTCGTCATCGTCATCGTCAGCATCATCGTCATCGTCACCGTTATCATCACCATTGCCATCGTCATCGTCATCGTCATCGTCATCGTCATCGTCATCTTCATCGTCATCGTCATCGTCATCGTCATCGTCATCGTCATCGTCATCGTCATCGTCATCGTCATCGTCATCGTCATCGTCATCGTCATCGTTATCATCACCATTGCCATCGTCATCGTTATTGTCATCGTTATCGTCATCGTCATCGTCATCGTCATCGTCATCATCAGCATTGCCATCGCCATGGTAATAGTCATCGTCATCGTCATCGTCATCGTCATTGTCATCGTCATCGTCATCGTCATAGTCATCGTCGTCGTCATCGTCGTCGTCATCGTCATCGTCAGCATCATCGTCATCGTGATCGTCATCGTCATCATCACCATGGCCATCGCTATCGTCATCGTCATCGTTATCATCACCATTGCCATCGTCATCGATATCGTCATAGTCATCGTCATAGTCATCGTCATCGTAATCGTCATCGTCATCGTCATCGTCATCGTCATTGTCATCGTCATCGTCATCGTCATCGTCATCGTCGTCGTCATCGTCATCGTCATCGTCATCGTCATCGTCATCGTCATCGTCATCGTCATCGTCATCGTCATCGTCATCGTCATCGTTATCGTCATCATCATTGTGATCGTCATCGTCATTGTCAACGTCATCGTCATCGTCATCGTCATCGTCATCGTCATCGTCATCGTCATCGTCATCGTCATCGTCATCGTCATCGTCATCGTTATCGTCATCGTCATCGTCATCGTTATCATCACCATTGCCATCGTCATCGTTATTGTTATCGTTATCGTCATCGCCATCAATATCATCATCGTCATCGTCATCGTCATAGCCATCGCCATCGTTATCATTATCGTCATCGTCATCGTCATCGTCATCGTCATCGTCATCGCCATTGACATCGTCATCGTCATCGTCATCGTCATCGTCATCGTCATCGTTATCATCACCATTGCCATCGTCATCGCTATCGTCATCGTCATCGTCATCGTCATCATCACCATTGCCATCGCCATCGTCATAGTCATCGTCAACGTCATCGTCATCGAAATCGTCATCGTCATCGTCATCGTCATCGTCATCGTCAACGTCATCGTCATCGCCATCGTCATCGTTATCGTCATCGTCATCGTCATCGTCATCGTTATCATCACCATCGCCATCGTCATCGCTATCATCATCGTCATCGTCATCGTCATCATCACCATCGCCATCGCCATCGTCATAGTCATCGTCAACGTCATCGTCATCGAAATCGTCATCATCATCGTCATCGTCATCGTCATCGTCATCGTCATCGTCATCGTCATCGTCATCGTCATCGTCATCATCACCATTGCCATTGCCATCGTCATCGTCATCGTCATCGTCATCGTCATCGTCATCGTCATCGTCATCGTTATCATCACCATTGCCATCGTCATCGCTATCGTCATCGTCATCGTCATCGTCATCATCACCATCGCCATCGCCATCGTCATAGTCATCGTCAACGTCATCGTCATCGAAATCGTCATCATCATCGTGATCGTCATCGCCATCGTCATCGTCATCGTCATCGTCAACGTCATCATCATCGTCATCGTCATCGTCATCGTCATCGTCATCGTCATCGTTATCATCACCATTGCCATCGTCATCGTTATTGTTATCGTTATCGTCATCGCCATCAATATCATCATCGTCATCGTCATCGTCATAGCCATCGCCATCGTTATCATCATCGTCATCGTCATCGTCATCGTCATCGTCATCGTTATCATCACCATTGCCATCGTCATCGTTATTGTTATCGTTATCGTCATCGCCATCAATATCATCATCGTCATCGTCATCGTCATAGCCATCGCCATCGTTATCATCATCGTCATCGTCATCGTCATCGTCATCGTCATCGTCATCGTTATCATCACCATTGCCATCGTCATCGCTATCGTCATCGTCATCGTCATCGTCATCATCACCATTGCCATCGCAATCGTCATAGTCATCGTCAACGTCATCGTGATCGTCATCGTACTCGTCATCGTCATAGTCATCGTTATCGTCATCGTCATCGTCAACTTCATCGTGACGTCATCGTCATCGTCATCGTCATCATCACCATGGCCATCGCTATCGTCATTGTCATCGTTATCGTGATCGTAATCGTCATCGTCATCGTTATCGTCATCGTCATCGCCATCGTCATCGTCATCGTCATCGTCATCGTCAGCGTCATCGTCATCGTCATCGTCATCGTCATCATCACCATGGCCATCGCTATCGTCATCGTCATCGTTATCATCACCATTGCCATCGTCATCGATATCGTCATAGTCATCGTCATAGTCATCGTCATCGTAATCGTCATCGTCATCGTCATCGTCATCGTCATCGTCATCGTCATTGTCATCGTCATCGTCATCGTCATAATCATCGTCGTCGTCATCGTCGTCGTCATCGTCATCGTCAGCATCATCGTCATCGTAACCGTTATCATCACCATTGCCATCGTCATCGTCATCGTCATCGTCATCGTCATCGTCATCTTCATCGTCATCGTCATCGTCATCGTCATCGTCATCGTCATCGTCATCGTTATCGTCATCGTCATCGTTATCATCACCATTGCCATCGTCATCGTTATTGTCATCGTTATCGTCATCGTCATCGTCATCGTCATCGTCATCATCAGCATTGCCATCGCCATGGTAATAGTCATCGTCATCGTCATCGTCATCGTCATTGTCATCGTAATCGTCATCGTCATAGTCATCGTCGTCGTCATCGTCGTCGTCATCGTCATCGTCAGCATCATCGTCATCGTCATCGTCATCATCACCATGGCCATCGCTATCGTCATCGTCATCGTTATCATCACCATTGCCATCGTCATCGATATCGTCATAGTCATCGTCATAGTCATCGTCATCGTCATCGTAATCGTCATCGTCATCGTCATCGTCATCGTCATCGTCATCGTCATCGTCATCGTTATCATCACCATTGCCATCGTCATCGTTATTGTTATCGTTATCGTCATCGCCATCAATATCATCATCGTCATCGTCATCGTCATAGCCATCGCCATCGTTATCATTATCGTCATCGTCATCGTCATCGTCATAGCCATCGCCATCGTTATCATCATCGTTATCGTCATCGTCATCGTGATCGTCATCGTCATCGCCATTGACATCGTCATCGTCATCGTCATCGTCATCGTCATCGTCATCGTCATCGTCATCGTCATCGTCATCGTCATCGTCATCGTCATCGTCATCGTCATCGTCATCGTCATCGTCATCATCGTCGTCATCGTCAACGTCATCATCAGCATGGCCATCGCCATAGTCATCGTCATCGTCATCATCAACATTGCGATCGCTATCGTCATCGTCTTCGTCATCGTCATCGTCATCATCGTCGTCATCGTCAACGTCATCGTCATCGTCATCGTCATCGTCATCATCGTCGTCATCGTCTTCGTCATCGTCATCGTCATCGTCATCGTCATCGTCATCGTCATCATCACCATTGCCATCGTCATCGTCATCGTCATCGTCATCGTCATCGTTATCGTCATCGTCATCGCCATCGTCATCGTTATCGTCATCGTCATCGTCATCGTCATCGTCATCGTCATCGTCATCGTCATCGTCATCGTCATCGTCATCGTCATCGTCATCGTCATCATCATCGTCATCGTCGTCGTCATCGTCAACGTCATCGTCATCGTCATCGTCATCGTCATCATCGTCGTCATCGTCTTCGTCATCGTCATCGTCATCGTCATCGTCATCGTCATCGTCATCGTCATAGTCATCGTCATCGTCATCGTCATCGTCATCGTCATCATCATCGTCATCGTCGTCGTCATCGTCAACGTCATCGTCATCGTTATCGTCATCGTCATCATCAGCATGGCCATCGCCATCGTCATCGTCGTCGTCGTCGTCATCGTCATCATCATCGTCATCGTCGTCGTCATCGTCAACGTCATCGTCATCCTTATCGTCATCGTCATCATCAGCATGGCCATCGCCATCGTCATCGTTATCGTCATCGTCATCGTCATCGTCATCGTCATCGTCTTCGTCATCGTCATCGTCATCATCGTCGTCATCGTCAACGTCATCGTCATCGTCATCGTCATCGTCATCGTCATCGCCATCGTCATCGTTATCGTCATCGTCATCGTCATCATCAACATTGCCATCGCCATCGCCATCGTCATCGTCATCGTCATCGTCATCGTCATCGTCATCGTCATCATCATCGTCATCGTCGTCGTCATCGTCATCATCATCGTCATCGTCATCGTCATCGTCATCGTCATCATCAACAATGCGATCGCCATCGTCATCGTATTCGTCATCATCACCGTCATCGTCACCGTCATCGTCATCGTCATCGTCATCGTCATCGTCATCGTCATCGTCAGCGTCATCGTCATCGTCATCGTCATCGTCATCATCACCATGGCCATCGCTATCGTCATCGTCATCGTTATCATCACCATTGCCATCTTCATCGATATCGTCATAGTCATCGTCATAGTCATCGTCATCGTAATCGTCATCGTCATCGTCATCGTCATCGTCATCGTCATCGTCATTGTCATCGTCATCGTCATCGTCATAATCATCGTCGTCGTCATCGTCGTCGTCATCGTCATCGTCAGCATCATCGTCATCGTCACCGTTATCATCACCATTGCCATCGTCATCGTCATCGTCATCGTCATCGTAATCGTCATCTTCATCGTCATCGTCATCGTCATCGTCATCGTCATCGTCATCGTCATCGTTATCGTCATCGTCATCGTTATCATCACCATTGCCATCGTCATCGTTATTGTCATCGTTATCGTCATCGTCATCGTCATCGTCATCATCAGCATTGCCATCGCCATGGTAATAGTCATCGTCATCGTCATCGTCATCGTCATTGTCATCGTCATCGTCATCGTCATAGTCATCGTCGTCGTCATCGTCGTCGTCATCGTCATCGTCAGCATCATCGTCATCGTCATCGTCATCATCACCATGGCCATCGCTATCGTCATCGTCATCGTTATCATCACCATTGCCATCGTCATCGATATCGTCATAGTCATCGTCATAGTCATCGTCATCGTCATCGTAATCGTCATCGTCATCGTCATCGTCATCGTCATCGTCATCGTCATCGTCATCGTTATCATCACCATTGCCATCGTCATCGTTATTGTTATCGTTATCGTCATCGCCATCAATATCATCATCGTCATCGTCATCGTCATCGTCATAGCCATCGCCATCGTTATCATTATCGTCATCGTCATCGTCATCGTCATCGTCATCGTCATCGCCATTGACATCGTCATCGTCATCGTCATCGTCATCGTGATCGTCATCGTTATCATCACCATTGCCATCGTCATCGCTATCGTCATCGTCATCGTCATCGTCATCATCACCATTGCCATCGCCATCGTCATAGTCATCGTCAACGTCATCGTCATCGAAATCGTCATCGTCATCGTCATCGTCATCGTCAACGTCATCGTCATCGCCATCGTCATCGTTATCGTCATCGTCATCGTCATCGTCATCGTTATCATCACCATTGCCATCGTCATCGCTATCGTCATCGTCATCGTCATCGTCATCATCACCATCGCCATCGCCATCGTCATAGTCATCGTCAACGTCATCGTCATCGAAATCGTCATCATCATCGTCATCGTCATCGTCATCGTCATCGTCATCGTCATCGTCATCATCACCATTGCCATCGCCATCGTCATCGTCATCGTCATCGTCATCGTCATCGTCATCGTCATCGTCATCGTCATCGTCATCGTCATCGTCATCGTTATCATCACCATTGCCATCGTCATCGCTATCGTCATCGTCATCGTCATCGTCATCATCACCATCGCCATCGCCATCGTCATAGTCATCGTCAACGTCATCGTCATCGAAATCGTCATCATCATCGTCATCGTCATCGCCATCGTCATCGTCATCGTCATCGTCAACGTCATCATCATCGTCATTGTCATCGTGATCGTTATCGTAATAGTCATCGTCATCATCACCATGGCCATCGCTATCGTCATTGTCATCGTTATCGTGATCGTAATCGTCATCGTCATCGTCATCGTCGTCATCATCGTCATCGTCATCGTCATCGTCATCGTCATCGTCATCGTCATCGTCATCGTCATCGTCATCGTCATCGTCATCGTCATCGTTATCATCACCATTGCCATCGTCATCGTTATTGTTATCATTATCGTCATCGCCATCAATATCATCATCGTCATCGTCATCGTCATAGCCATCGCCATCGTTATCGTCATCGTCATCGTCATCGTCATCGTCATCGCCATTGACATCGTCATCGTCATCGTCATAGTCATCGTCATCGTCATCGTCATCGTCATCGTCATCGTCATCGTTATCATCACCATTGCCATCGTCATCGTTATTGTCATCGTTATCGTCATCGTCATCGTCATCGTCATCGTCATCATCAGCATTGCCATCGCCATGGTAATAGTCATCGTCATCGTCATCGTCATCGTCATTGTCATCGTCATCGTCATCGTCATAGTCATCGTCGTCGTCATCGTCGTCGTCATCGTCATCGTCAGCATCATCGTCAACGTCATCGTCATCGTCATCGTCAACGTCATCATCACCATCGCCATCGCTATCGTCATCGTCATCGTCATCGTCATCATCACCATCGACGTCGCCATCGTCATTACCATCGTTATCGTCATCGTAATCGTCATCGTCATCGTTATCGTCATCGTCATCGCCATCGTCATCGTTATCATCACCATTGCCATCGTCATCGTTATTGTCATCGTTATCGTCATCGTCATCGTCATCGTCATCGTCATCGTCATTGTCATCGTCATCGTCATCGTCATAGTCATCGTCGTCGTCATCGTCGTCGTCATCGTCATCGTCAGCGTCATCGTCATCGTCATCGTCATCGTCATCATCACCATGGCCATCGCTATCGTCATCGTCATCGTTATCATCACCATTGCCATCGTCATCGATATCGTCATAGTCATCGTCATAGTCATCGTCATCGTAATCGTCATCGTCATCGTCATCGTCATCGTCATCGTCATCGTCATTGTCATCGTCATCGTCATCGTCATAGTCATCGTCGTCGTCATCGTCGTCGTCATCGTCATCGTCAGCATCATCGTCATCGTCACCGTTATCATCACCATTGCCATCGTCATCGTCATCGTCATCGTCATCGTCATCGTCATCTTCATCGTCATCGTCATCGTCATCGTCATCGTCATCGTCATCGTCATCGTCATCGTCATCGTCATCGTTATCATCACCATTGCCATCGTCATCGTTATTCTCATCGTTATCGTCATCGTCATCGTCATCGTCATCGTCATCATCAGCATTGCCATCGCCATGATAATAGTCATCGTCATCGTCATCGTCATCGTCATTGTCATCGTCATCGTCATCGTCATAGTCATCGTCGTCGTCATCGTCGTCGTCATCGTCATCGTCAGCATCATCGTCATCGTCATCGTCATCGTCATCATCACCATGGCCATCGCTATCGTCATCGTCATCGTTATCATCACCATTGCCATCGTCATCGATATCGTCATAGTCATCGTCATAGTCATCGTCATCGTAATCGTCATCATCATCGTCATCGTCATCGTCATCGTCATCGTCATTGTCATCGTCATCGTCATCGTCATTGTCATCGTCATCGTCATCGTCATAGTCATCGTCGTCGTCATCGTCATCGTCATCGTCATCGTCATCGTCATCGTCATCGTCATCGTCATCGTTATCGTCATCATCATTGTCATCGTCATCGTCATTGTCAACGTCATCGTCATCGTCATCGTCATCGTCATCGTCATCGTCATCGTCATCGTCATCGTCATCGTCATCGTCATCGTCATCGTCATCGTCATCGTCATCGTTATCATCACCATTGCCATCGTCATCGTTATTGTTATCGTTATCGTCATCGCCATCAATATCATCATCGTCATCGTCATCGTCATAGCCATCGCCATCGTTATCATTATCGTCATCGTCATCGTCATCGTCATCGTCATCGTCATCGCCATTGACGTCGTCATCGTCATCGTCATCGTCATCGTCATCGTCATCGTCATCGTTATCATCACCATTGCCATCGTCACCGCAATCGTCATCGTCATCGTCATCGTCATCATCACCATTGCCATCGCCATCGTCGTAGTCATCGTCAACGTCATCGTCATCGAAATCGTCATCGTCATCGTCATCGTCATCGTCAACGTCATCGTCATCGCCATCGTCATCGTTATCGTCATCGTCATCGTCATCGTCATCGTCATCGTCATCGTTATCATCACCATTGCCATCGTCATCGCTTTCGTCATCGTCATCGTCATCGTCATCATCACCATCGCCATCGCCATCGTCATAGTCATCGTCAACGTCATCGTCATCGAAATCGTCATCATCATCGTCATCGTCATCGCCATCGTCAACGTCATCGTCATCGTCAACGTCATCATCATCGTCATTGTCATCGTGATCGTTATCGTAATAGTCATCGTTATCATCACCATTGCCATCGTCATCGATATCGTCATAGTCATCGTCATAGTCATCGTCATCGTAATCGTCATCATCATCGTCATCGTCATCGTCATCGTCATCGTCATTGTCATCGTCATCGTCATCGTCATTGTCATCGTCATCGTCATCGTCATAGTCATCGTCGTCGTCATCGTCATCGTCATCGTCATCGTCATCGTCATCGTCATCGTCATCGTCATCGTTATCGTCATCATCATTGTCATCGTCATCGTCATTGTCAACGTCATCGTCATCGTCATCGTCATCGTCATCGTCATCGTCATCGTCATCGTCATCGTGATCGTCATCGTCATCGTCATCGTCATCGTCATCGTCATCGTTATCATCACCATTGCCATCGTCATCGTTATTGTTATCGTTATCGTCATCGCCATCAATATCATCATCGTCATCGTCATCGTCATAGCCATCGCCATCGTTATCATTATCGTCATCGTCATCGTCATCGTCATCGTCATCGTCATCGCCATTGACGTCGTCATCGTCATCGTCATCGTCATCGTCATCGTCAACGTCATCGTCATCGCCATCGTCATCGTTATCGTCATCGTTATCGTCATCGTCATCGTCATCGTCATCGTTATCATCACCATTGCCATCGTCATCGCTTTCGTCATCGTCATCGTCATCGTCATCATCACCATCGCCATCGCCATCGTCATAGTCATCGTCAACGTCATCGTCATCGAAATCGTCATCATCATCGTCATCGTCATCGCCATCGTCAACGTCATCGTCATCGTCAACGTCATCATCATCGTCATTGTCATCGTGATCGTTATCGTAATAGTTATCGTCATCATCACCATGGCCATCGCTATCGTCATTGTCATCGTTATCGTGATCGTAATCGTCATCGTCATCGTCATCGTCGTCGTCATCGTCATCGTCATCGTCATCGTCATCGTCATCGTCATCGTCATCGTCATCGTCATCGTCATCGTCATCGTCATCGCCATCGTCATAGTCATCGTCAACGTCATCGTCATCGAAATCGTCATCGTCATCGTCATCGTCATCGTCATCGTCATCGTCATCATCACCCTTGTCATCGCCATCGTCATCGTCATCGTCATCGTCATCGTCATCGTCATCGTCATCGTCATCGTCATCGTCATCGTCATCGTCATCGTCATCGTCATCGTCATCATCACCATTGCCATCGCCATCGTCATCGTCATGGTCATAGTCATCGTCATAGTCATCGTCATCGTCATCGTCATCGTCATGGTCGTCGTCCTCGCCATCGTCGTCGTCATCGTCATCATCATCTTGATCGGCATCGTCATCGTCTTCGTCATCGTCATCGTCATCAGCATCGTCGCCGTCATCAGCATCGTCACCGTCATCGTCATCGTCATCATCACCATTGCCGTCGCCATCGTCATCATCATCGTCATTGTCATCGTCATCGTTATCGTCATAGTCATAGTCATCGTCGTCGTCATCGTCATCGTCATTGTCATGGTCATCGTTATCGTCATCGTCATCATCACCATTGACGTCGCCATCGTCATCACATCGTCATCGTCATCATCACCATTGCCATCGTCATCGTGATCGTCAACGTCATCGTCATCGTCATCGTCATTGTCATCGTCATCGTCATCGTCATCGTCATCGTCATCGTCATCGTCATAGTCATCGTCATCGTCATCGTCATCGTCATCGTCATCGTCGTCGTCATCGTGATCGCCGTCGTCATCGTCATCATCATCTTGATCGGCATCGTCATCGTCTTCGTCATCGTCATCGTCATCAGCATCGACGCCGTCATCAGCATCGTCATCGTCATCGTCATCGTCATCATCACCATTGCCATCGCCATCGTCATCATCATCGTCATCGTCATCGTCGTCGTCATCGTCATCGTCATCTTCATAGTCATCGTCGTCGTCATCGTCGTCGTCATCGTCATCGTCAGCGTCATCGTCATCGTCATCGTCATCGTCATCATCACCATGGCCATCGCTATCGTCATCGTCATCGTTATCATCACCATTGCCATCGTCATCGATATCGTCATAGTCATCGTCATAGTCATCGTCATCGTAATCGTCATCGTCATCGTCATCGTCATCGTCATCGTCATCGTCATTGTCATCGTCATCGTCATCGTCATAGTCATCGTCGTCGTCATCGTCGTCGTCATCGTCATCGTCAGCATCATCGTCATCGTCACCGTTATCATCACCATTGCCATCGTCATCGTCATCGTCATCGTCATCGTCATCGTCATCTTCATCGTCATCGTCATCGTCATCGTCATCGTCATCGTCATCGTCATCGTCATCGTCATCGTCATCGTCATCGTCATCGTCATCGTTATCATCACCATTGCCATCGTCATCGTTATTGTCATCGTTATCGTCATCGTCATCGTCATCGTCATCGTCATCATCAGCATTGCCATCGCCAGGGTAATAGTAATCGTCATCGTCATCGTCATCGTCATTGTCATCGTCATCGTCATCGTCATAGTCATCGTCGTCGTCATCGTCGTCGTCATCGTCATCGTCAGCATCATCGTCATCGTCATCATCACCATGGCCATCGCTATCGTCATCGTCATCGTTATCATCACCATTGCCATCGTCATCGATATCGTCATAGTCATCGTCATAGTCATCGTCATCGTAATCGTCATCGTCATCGTCATCGTCATCGTCATTGTCATCGTCATCGTCATCGTCATAGTCATCGTCGTCGTCATCGTCATCGTCATCGTCATCGTCATCGTCATCGTCATCGTCATCGTCATCGTCATCGTCATCGTCATCGTCATCGTCATCGTTATCGTCATCATCATTGTGATCGTCATCGTCATTGTCAACGTCATCGTCATCGTCATCGTCATCGTCATCGTCATCGTCATCGTCATCGTCATCGTCATCGTCATCGTCATCGTCATCGCCATTGACATCGTCATCGTCATCGTCATCGTCATCGTCATCGTCATCGTTATCATCACCATTGCCATCGTCATCGCTATCGTCATCGTCATCGTCATCGTCATTGTCATCGTCATCGTCATCGTCATAGTCATCGTCGTCGTCATCGTCGTCGTCATCGTCATCGTCAGCATCATCGTCATCGTCATCATCACCATGGCCATCGCTATCGTCATCGTCATCGTTATCATCACCATTGCCATCGTCATCGATATCGTCATAGTCATCGTCATAGTCATCGTCATCGTAATCATCATCGTCATCGTCATCGTCATAGCCATCGCCATCGTTATCATTATCGTCATCGTCATCGTCATCGTCATCGTCATCGTCATCGCCATTGACATCGTCATCGTCATCGTCATCGTCATCGTCATCGTCATCGTTATCATCACCATTGCCATCGTCATCGCTATCGTCATCGTCATCGTCATCGTCATCATCACCATTGCCATCGCCATCGTCATAGTCATCGTCAACGTCATCGTCATCGAAATCGTCATCGTCATCGTCATCGTCATCGTCATCGTCAACGTCATCGTCATCGCCATCGTCATCGTTATCGTCATCGTCATCGTCATCGTCATCGTTATCATCACCATCGCCATCGTCATCGCTATCGTCATCGTCATCGTCATCGTCATCATCACCATCGCCATCGCCATCGTCATAGTCATCGTCAACGTCATCGTCATCGAAATCGTCATCATCATCGTCATCGTCATCGTCATCGTCATCGTCATCGTCATCGTCATCGTCATCATCACCATTGCCATTGCCATCGTCATCGTCATCGTCATCGTCATCGTCATCGTCATCGTCATCGTCATCGTTATCATCACCATTGCCATCGTCATCGCTATCGTCATCGTCATCGTCATCGTCATCATCACCATCGCCATCGCCATCGTCATAGTCATCGTCAACGTCATCGTCATCGAAATCGTCATCATCATCGTCATCGTCATCGCCATCGTCATCGTCATCGTCATCGTCAACGTCATCATCATCGTCATCGTCATCGTCATCGTCATCGTCATCGTTATCATCACCATTGCCATCGTCATCGTTATTGTTATCGTTATCGTCATCGCCATCAATATCATCATCGTCATCGTCATCGTCATAGCCATCGCCATCGTTATCATTATCGTCATCGTCATCGTCATCGTCATCGTCATCGTTATCATCACCATTGCCATCGTCATCGTTATTGTTATCGTTATCGTCATCGCCATCAATATCATCATAGTCATCGTCATCGTCATAGCCATCGCCATCGTTATCATCATCGTCATCGTCATCGTCATCGTCATCGTCATCGTCATCGTTATCATCACCATTGCCATCGTCATCGCTATCGTCATCGTCATCGTCATCGTCATCATCACCATTGCCATCGCCATCGTCATAGTCATCGTCAACGTCATCGTCATCGAAATCGTCATCGTCATCGTCATCGTCATCGTCAACGTCATCGTCATCGCCATCGTCATCGTTATCGTCATCGTTCGTCATCGTCATCGTTATCATCACCATTGCCATCGTCATCGCTATCGTCATCGTCATCGTCATCGTCATCATCACCATCGCCATCGCCATCGTCATGGTCATCGTCAACGTCATCGTCATCGAAATCGTCATCGTCATCGTCATCGTCATCGTCATCGTCATCGTCATCGTCATCGTCATCGTCATCGTCATCGTCATCGTCATCGTGATCATCACCATTGCCATCGTCATCGCTATCGTCATCGTCATCGTCATCGTCATCATCACCATCGCCATCGCCATCGTCATAGTCATCGTCAACGTCATCGTCATCGTCATCGTCATCGTCATCATCACCATGGCTATCGCTATCGTCATTGTCATCGTTATCGTGATCGTAATCGTCATCGTCATCGTCATCGTCATCGTCATCGTCATCGTTATCATCACCATTGCCATCGTCATCGCTATCGTCATCGTCATCGTCATCGTCATCATCACCATTGCCATCGCCATCGTCATAGTCATCGTCAACGTCATCGTCATCGAAATCGTCATCGTCATCGTCATCGTCATCGTCAACGTCATCGTCATCGCCATCGTCATCGTTATCGTCATCGTCATCGTCATCGTCATCGTCATCGTCATCGTTATCATCACCATTGCCATCGTCATCGCTTTCGTCATCGTCATCGTCATCGTCATCATCACCATCGCCATCGCCATCGTCATAGTCATCGTCAACGTCATCGTCATCGAAATCGTCATCATCATCGTCATCGTCATCGCCATCGTCAACGTCATCGTCATCGTCAACGTCATCATCATCGTCATTGTCATCGTGATCGTTATCGTAATAGTCATCGTCATCATCACCATGGCCATCGCTATCGTCATTGTCATCGTTATCGTGATCGTAATCGTCATCGTCATCGTCATCGTCGTCGTCATCGTCATCGTCATCGTCATCGTCATCGTCATCGTCATCGCCATCGTCATAGTCATCGTCAACGTCATCGTCATCGAAATCGTCATCGTCATCGTCATCGTCATCGTCATCGTCATCGTCATCGTCATCGTCATCGTCATCGTCATCGTCATCGTCATCGTCATAGCCATCGCCATCGTTATCATTATCGTCATCGTCATCGTCATCGTCATCGTCATCGTCATCGCCATTGACATCGTCATCGTCATCGTCATCGTCATCGTCATCGTCATCGTTATCATCACCATTGCCATCGTCATCGCTATCGTCATCGTCATCGTCATCGTCATCATCACCATTGCCATCGCCATCGTCATAGTCATCGTCAACGTCATCGTCATCGAAATCGTCATCGTCATCGTCATCGTCATCGTCATCGTCAACGTCATCGTCATCGCCATCGTCATCGTTATCGTCATCGTCATCGTCATCGTCATCGTTATCATCACCATCGCCATCGTCATCGCTATCGTCATCGTCATCGTCATCGTCATCATCACCATCGCCATCGCCATCGTCATAGTCATCGTCAACGTCATCGTCATCGAAATCGTCATCATCATCGTCATCGTCATCGTCATCGTCATCGTCATCGTCATCGTCATCGTCATCATCACCATTGCCATTGCCATCGTCATCGTCATCGTCATCGTCATCGTCATCGTCATCGTCATCGTCATCGTTATCATCACCATTGCCATCGTCATCGCTATCGTCATCGTCATCGTCATCGTCATCATCACCATCGCCATCGCCATCGTCATAGTCATCGTCAACGTCATCGTCATCGAAATCGTCATCATCATCGTCATCGTCATCGCCATCGTCATCGTCATCGTCATCGTCAACGTCATCATCATCGTCATCGTCATCGTCATCGTCACCGTCATCGTTATCATCACCATTGCCATCGTCATCGTTATTGTTATCGTTATCGTCATCGCCATCAATATCATCATCGTCATCGTCATCGTCATAGCCATCGCCATCGTTATCATCATCGTCATCGTCATCGTCATCGTCATCGTCATCGTCATCGTTATCATCACCATTGCCATCGTCATCGTTATTGTTATCGTTATCGTCATCGCCATCAATATCATCATCGTCATCGTCATCGTCATAGCCATCGCCATCGTTATCATCATCGTCATCGTCATCGTCATCGTCATCGTCATCGTCATCGTTATCATCACCATTGCCATCGTCATCGCTATCGTCATCGTCATCGTCATCGTCATCATCACCATTGCCATCGCCATCGTCATAGTCATCGTCAACGTCATCGTCATCGAAATCGTCATCGTCATCGTCATCGTCATCGTCAACGTCATCGTCATCGCCATCGTCATCGTTATCGTCATCGTTCGTCATCGTCATCGTTATCATCACCATTGCCATCGTCATCGCTATCGTCATCGTCATCGTCATCGTCATCATCACCATCGCCATCGCCATCGTCATGGTCATCGTCAACGTCATCGTCATCGAAATCGTCATCGTCATCGTCATCGTCATCGTCATCGTCATCGTCATCGTCATCGTCATCGTCATCGTGATCATTACCATTGCCATCGTCATCGCTATCGTCATCGTCATCGTCATCGTCATCATCACCATCGCCATCGACATCGTCATAGTCATCGTCAACGTCATCGTCATCGTCATCGTCATCGTCATCATCACCATGGCTATCGCTATCGTCATTGTCATCGTTATCGTGATCGTAATCGTCATCGTCATCGTCATCGTCATCGTCATCGTCATCGTTATCATCACCATTGCCATCGTCATCGCTATCGTCATCGTCATCGTCATCGTCATCATCACCATTGCCATCGCCATCGTCATAGTCATCGTCAACGTCATCGTCATCGAAATCGTCATCGTCATCGTCATCGTCATCGTCAACGTCATCGTCATCGCCATCGTCATCGTTATCGTCATCGTCATCGTCATCGTCATCGTCATCGTCATCGTTATCATCACCATTGCCATCGTCATCGCTTTCGTCATCGTCATCGTCATCGTCATCATCACCATCGCCATCGCCATCGTCATAGTCATCGTCAACGTCATCATCATCGAAATCGTCATCATCATCGTCATCGTCATCGCCATCGTCAACGTCATCGTCATCGTCAACGTCATCATCATCGTCATTGTCATCGTGATCGTTATCGTAATAGTCATCGTCATCATCACCATGGCCATCGCTATCGTCATTGTCATCGTTATCGTGATCGTAATCGTCATCGTCATCGTCATCGTCGTCGTCATCGTCATCGTCATCGTCATCGTCATCGTCATCGTCATCGTCATCGTCATCGTCATCGTCATCGTCATCGCCATCGTCATAGTCATCGTCAACGTCATCGTCATCGAAATCGTCATCGTCATCGTCATCGTCATCGTCATCGTCATCGTCATCGTCATCGTCATCGTCATCGTCATCGTCATTGTCATCGTGATCGTTATCGTAATAGTCATCGTCATCATCACCATGGCCATCGCTATCGTCATTTTCATCGTTATCGTGATCGTAATCGTCATCGTCATCGTCATCGTCATCGTCATCGTCATCGTCATCGTCATCGTCATCGTCATCGTCATCGTCATCGTCATCATCACCATTGCCATCGCCATCGTCATCGTCATCGTCATAGTCATCGTCATAGTCATCGTCATCGTCATCGTCATCGTCATCGTCGTCGTCCTCGCCATCGTCGTCGTCATCGTCATCATCATCTTGATCGGCATCGTCATCGTCTTCGTCATCGTCATCGTCATCAGCATCGTCGCCGTCATCAGCATCGTCACCGTCATCGTCATCGTCATCATCACCATTGCCATCGCCATCGTCATCATCATCGTCATTGTCATCGTCATCGTTATCGTCATAGTCATAGTCATCGTCGTCGTCATCGTCATCGTCATTGTCATCGTCATCGTTATCGTCATCGTCATCATCACCATTGACGTCGCCATCGTCATCACATCGTCATCGTTATCATCACCATTGCCATCGTCATCGTCATCATCATTGTCATCGTCATCGTCAACGTCATCGTCATCGTCATCGTAATCGTCATCATCACCATTGCCATCGTCATCGTGATCGTCAACGTCATCGTCATCGTCATCGTCATTGTCATCGTCATCGTCATCGT
Source organism: Tenthredo livida (assembly GCA_963992785.1). Classification (NCBI taxonomy): domain Eukaryota; kingdom Metazoa; phylum Arthropoda; class Insecta; order Hymenoptera; family Tenthredinidae; genus Tenthredo; species Tenthredo livida. The sequence continues at coordinate 31,707,888 of OZ023066.1, read as the reverse complement.
CATCGTCATCGTCATCGTCATCGTTATTGTCATCGTAATCGTCATCGTCATCGTCATCGTCATCGTCATCGTCATCATCATCGTCATCGTCATCGTCATCGTCATCGTCATCGTCATCGTCATCGTCATCGTCATCGTCATCATCACCATTGCCATCGCCATCGTCATCGTCATCGTCATCGTCATCGTCATCGTCATAGTCATCGTCATCGTCATCGTCATCGTCATCGTCATCGTCGTCGTCATCGTCATCGCCGTCGTCATCGTCATCATCATCTTGATCGGCATCGTCATCGTCTTCGTCATCGTCATCGTCATCAGCATCGACGCCGTCATCAGCATCGTCATCGTCATCGTCATCGTCATCATCACCATTGCCATCGCCATCGTCATCATCATCGTCATCGTCATCGTCGTCGTCATCGTCATCGTCGTCGTCATCGTCATCATCATCTTGATCGGCATCGTCATCGTCTTCGTCATCGTCATCGTCATCAGCATCGTCGCCGTCATCAGCATCGTCATCGTCATCGTCATCGTCATCATCACCATTGCCATCGCCATCGTCATCATCATCGTCATTGTCATCGTCATCGTTATCGTCATAGTCATAGTCATCGTCGTCGTCATCGTCATCGTCATTGTCATCGTCATCGTTATCGTCATCGTCATCATCACCATTGACGTCGCCATCGTTATCACATCGTAATCGTTATCATCACCATTGCCATCGTCATCGTCATCATCATTGTCATCGTCATCGTCAACGTCATCATCAGCATCGCCATCGCTATCGTCATCGTCATCGTCATCGTCACCATCACCATCGACGTCGCCATCGTCATTACCATCATTATCGTGATCGTAATCGTCATCGTCATCGTTATCGTCATCGTCATCGCCATCGTCATCGTTATCATCACCATTGCCATCGTCGTCGTCATCGTCATCGTCATCGTCATCGTCATCGTCATCGTCATCGTCATCGTCATCATCACCCTTGTCATCGCCATCGTCATCGTCATCGTCATCGTCATCGTCATCGTCATCGTCATCGTCATCGTCATCGTCATCGTCATCGTCATCGTCATCGTCATCGTCATCATCACCATTGCCATCGCCATCGTCATCGTCATCGTCATAGTCATCGTCATAGTCATCGTCATCGTCATCGTCATCGTCATCGTCGTCGTCCTCGCCATCGTCGTCGTCATCGTCATCATCATCTTGATCGGCATCGTCATCGTCTTCGTCATCGTCATCGTCATCAGCATCGTCGCCGTCATCAGCATCGTCACCGTCATCGTCATCGTCTTCATCACCATTGCCATCGCCATCGTCATCATCATCGTCATTGTCATCGTCATCGTTATCGTCATAGTCATAGTCATCGTCGTCGTCATCGTCATCGTCATTGTCATCGTCATCGTTATCGTCATCGTCATCATCACCATTGACGTCGCCATCGTCATCACATCGTCATCGTTATCATCACCATTGCCATCGTCATCGTCATCATCATTGTCATCGTCATCGTCAACGTCATCGTCATCGTCATCGTCATCATCACCATTGCCATCGCCATCGTCATCATCATCGTCATTGTCATCGTCATCGTTATCGTCATAGTCATAGTCATCGTCGTCGTCATCGTCATCGTCATTGTCATCGTCATCGTTATCGTCATCGTCATCATCACCATTGACGTCGCCATCGTTATCACATCGTAATCGTTATCATCACCATTGCCATCGTCATCGTCATCATCATTGTCATCGTCATCGTCAACGTCATCATCAGCATCGCCATCGCTATCGTCATCGTCATCGTCATCGTCATCATCACCATCGACGTCGCCATCGTCATTACCATCGTTATCGTGATCGTAATCGTCATCGTCATCGTCGTCGTCATCGTCATCGTCAGCGTCATCGTCATCGTCATCGTCATCGTCATCATCACCATGGCCATCGCTATCGTCATCGTCATCGTTATCATCACCATTGCCATCGTCATCGATATCGTCATAGTCATCGTCATAGTCATCGTCATCGTAATCGTCATCGTCATCGTCATCGTCATCGTCATCGTCATCGTCATTGTCATCGTCATCGTCATCGTCATAGTCATCGTCGTCGTCATCGTCGTCGTCATCGTCATCGTCAGCATCATCGTCATCGTCACCGTTATCATCACCATTGCCATCGTCATCGTCATCGTCATCGTCATCGTCATCGTCATCTTCATCGTCATCGTCATCGTCATCGTCATCGTCATCGTCATCGTCATCGTCATCGTCATCGTCATCGTCATCGTCATCGTCATCGTCATCGTCATCGTTATCATCACCATTGCCATCGTCATCGTTATTGTCATCGTTATCGTCATCGTCATCGTCATCGTCATCGTCATCATCAGCATTGCCATCGCCATGGTAATAGTCATCGTCATCGTCATCGTCATCGTCATTGTCATCGTCATCGTCATCGTCATAGTCATCGTCGTCGTCATCGTCGTCGTCATTGTCATCGTCAGCATCATCGTCATCGTCATCGTCATCGTCATCATCACCATGGCCATCGCTATCGTCATCGTCATCGTTATCATCACCATTGCCATCGTCATCGATATCGTCATAGTCATCGTCATAGTCATCGTCATCGTAATCGTCATCGTCATCGTCATCGTCATCGTCATTGTCATCGTCATCGTCATCGTCATAGTCATCGTCGTCGTCATCGTCATCGTCATCGTCATCGTCATCGTCATCGTCATCGTCATCGTCATCGTCATCGTCATCGTCATCGTCATCGTCATCGTTATCGTCATCATCATTGTCATCGTCATCGTCATTGTCAACGTCATCGTCATCGTCATCGTCATCGTCATCGTCATCGTCATCGTCATCGTCATCGTCATCGTTATCGTCATCGTCATCGTCATCGTTATCATCACCATTGCCATAGTCATCGTTATTGTTATCGTTATCGTCATCGCCATCAATATCATCATCGTCATCGTCATCGTCATAGCCATCGCCATCGTTATCATTATCGTCATCGTCATCGTCATCGTCATCGTCATCGTCATCGCCATTGACATCGTCATCGTCATCGTCATCGTCATCGTCATCGTCATCGTTATCATCACCATTGCCATCGTCATCGCTATCGTCATCGTCATCGTCATCGTCATCATCACCATTGCCATCGCCATCGTCATAGTCATCGTCAACGTCATCGTCATCGAAATCGCCATCGTCATCGCTATCGTCATCGTCATCGTCATCGTCATCATCACCATCGCCATCGCCATCGTCATAGTCATCGTCAACGTCATCGTCATCGAAATCGTCATCATCATCGTCATCGTCATCGTTATCGTCATCGTCATCGTCATCGTCATCGTCATCATCACCATTGCCATTGCCATCGTCATCGTCATCGTCATCGTCATCGTCATCGTCATCGTCATCGTCATCGTCATCGTCATCGTCATCGTTATCATCACCATTGCCATCGTCATCGCTATCGTCATCGTCATCGTCATCGTCATCATCACCATCGCCATCGCCATCGTCATAGTCATCGTCAACGTCATCGTCTTCGAAATCGTCATCATCATCGTCATCGTCATCGCCATCGTCATCGTCATCGTCATCGTCAACGTCATCATCATCGTCATCGTCATCGTCATCGTCATCGTCATCGTCATCGTTATCATCACCATTGCCATCGTCATCGTTATTGTTATCGTTATCGTCATCGCCATCAATATCATCATCGTCATCGTCATCGTCATAGCCATCGCCATCGTTATCACCATCGTCATCGTCATCGTCATCGTCATCGTCATCGTCATCGTTATCATCACCATTGCCATCGTCATCGCTATCGTCATCGTCATCGTCATCGTCATCATCACCATTGCCATCGCCATCGTCATCGTCATCGTCATCGCCATCGTCATCGTCATCGTCATCGTCAACGTCATCATCATCGTCATCGTCATCGTCATCGTCATCGTCATCGTGATCATCACCATTGCCATCGTCATCGTTATTGTTATCGTTATCGTCATCGCCATCAATATCATCATCGTCATCGTCATCGTCATAGCCATCGCCATCGTTATCATCATCGTCATCGTCATCGTAATCGTCATCGTCATCGTCATCGTTATCATCACCATTGCCATCGTCATCGTTATTGTTATCGTTATCGTCATCGCCATCAATATCATCATCGTCATCGTGATCGTCATAGCCATCGCCATCGTTATCATCATCGTCATCGTCATCGTCATCGTCATCGTCATCGTCATCGTTATCATCACCATTGCCATCGTCATCGCTATCGTCATCGTCATCGTCATCGTCATCATCACCATTGCCATCGCCATCGTCATAGTCATCGTCAACGTCATCGTCATCGAAATCGTCATCGTCATCGTCATCGTCATCGTCAACGTCATCGTCATCGCCATCGTCATCGTTATCGTCATCGTTCGTCATCGTCATCGTTATCATCACCATTGCCATCGTCATCGCTATCGTCATCGTCATCGTCATCGTCATCATCACCATCGCCATCGCCATCGTCATGGTCATCGTCAACGTCATCGTCATCGAAATCGTCATCGTCATCGTCATCGTCATCGTCATCGTCATCGTCATCGTCATCGTCATCGTCATCGTCATCGTCATCGTCATCGTCATCGTCATCGTGATCATCACCATTGCCATCGTCATCGCTATCGTCATCGTCATCGTCATCGTCATCATCACCATCGCCATCGCCATCGTCATAGTCATCGTCAACGTCATCGTCATCGTCATCGTCATCGTCATCATCACCATGGCTATCGCTATCGTCATTGTCATCGTTATCGTGATCGTAATCGTCATCGTCATCGTCATCGTCATCGTCATCGTCATCGTCATCGTCATCGTCATCATCACCATCGACGTCGCCATCGTCATCGTCATCGTCATCGTCAACGTCATCATCATCGTCATTGTCATCGTGATCGTTATCGTAATAGTCATCGTCATCATCACCATGGCCATCGCTATCGTCATTGTCATCGTTATCGTGATCGTAATCGTCATCGTCATCGTCATCGTCGTCGTCATCGTCATCGTCATCTTCATCGCCATCGTCATCGTCATCGTCATCGTCATCGTCATCGTCATCGTCATCGTCATCGTCATCGTCATCGTCATCGTCATTGTTATCATCACCATTGCCATCGTCATCGTTATTGTTATCGTTATCGTCATCGCCATCAATATCATCATCGTCATCGTCATCGTCATAGCCATCGCCGTCGTTATCATCATCGTCATCGTCATCGTCATCGTCATCGTAATCGTCATCGTCATCGCCATCGTCATCGTCATCGTCATCGTCATCGTCATCGTCATCGTCATCGTTATCATCACCATTGCCATCGTCATCGCTATCGTCATCGTCATCGTCATCGTCATCATCACCATCGCCATCGTCATCGTCATCGTCATCGTCAACATCATCGTGACGTCATCGTCATCGTCATCGTCATCATCACCATGGCCATCGCTATCGTCATTGTCATCGTTATCGTGATCGTCATCGTGATCGTCATCGTCATCGTCATCGTCATCGTCATCGTCATCATCACCATCGACGTCGCCATCGTCATCGTCATCGTCATCGTCAACGTCATCATCATCGTCATTGTCATCGTGATCGTGATCGTAATCGTCATCGTCATCGTCATCGAAATCGTCATCGTCATCGTCATCGTCATCGTCATCGTCATCGTCATCATCACCCTTGCCATCGCTATCGTCATCGTCATCGTCATCGTCATCGTCATCGTCATCGTCATCGTCATCGTCATCGTCATCATCACCATTGCCATCGCCATCGTCATCGTCATCGTCATCGTCATCGTCATCGTAATCGTCATCGTCATCGATATCGTCATCGTCATCGTCATCGTCATCGTCATCGTCATCGTCATCGTCATCGTCATCGTCATCGTCATCGTCATCGTCATCGTCATCGTCATCGTCATCGTCATCGTCATCACATCGTCATCCTTATCATCACCATTGCCATCGTCATCGTCATCATCATTGTCATCGTCATCGTCAACGTGATCGTGATCGTCATCGTACTCGTCATCGTCATAGTCATCGTTATCGTCATCGTCATCGTCAACTTCATCGTGACGTCATCGTCATCGTCATCGTCATCATCACCATGGCCATCGCTATCGTCATTGTCATCGTTATCGTGATCGTAATCGTCATCGTCATCGTTATCGTCATCGTCATCGCCATCGTCATCGTCATCGTCATCGTCATCGTCAGCGTCATCGTCATCGTCATCGTCATCGTCATCATCACCATGGCCATCGCTATCGTCATCGTCATCGTTATCATCACCATTGCCATCGTCATCGATATCGTCATAGTCATCGTCATAGTCATCGTCATCGTAATCGTCATCGTCATCGTCATCGTCATCGTCATCGTCATCGTCATTGTCATCGTCATCGTCATCGTCATAATCATCGTCGTCGTCATCGTCGTCGTCATCGTCATCGTCAGCATCATCGTCATCGTCACCGTCATCATCACCATTGCCATCGTCATCGTCATCGTCATCGTCATCGTCATCGTCATCTTCATCGTCATCGTCATCGTCATCGTCATCGTCATCGTCATCGTTATTGTCATCGTAATCGTCATCGTCATCGTCATCGTCATCGTCATCGTCATCATCATCGTCATCGTCATCGTCATCGTCATCGTCATCGTCATCGTCATCGTCATCGTCATCGTCATCATCACCATTGCCATCGCCATCGTCATCGTCATCGTCATCGTCATCGTCATAGTCATCGTCATCGTCATCGTCATCGTCATCGTCATCGTCATCGTCGTCGTCATCGTGATCGTCATCATCACCATGGCCATCGCTATCGTCATCGTCATCGTTATCATCACCATTGCCATCGTCATCGATATCGTCATAGTCATCGTCATAGTCATCGTCATCGTAATCGTCATCGTCATCGTCATCGTCATCGTCATCGTCATCGTCATTGTCATCGTCATCGTCATCGTCATAATCATCGTCGTCGTCATCGTCGTCGTCATCGTCATCGTCAGCATCATCGTCATCGTCACCGTTATCATCACCATTGCCATCGTCATCGTCATCGTCATCGTCATCGTCATCGTCATCGTCATCGTCATCTTCATCGTCATCGTCATCGTCATCGTCATCGTCATCGTCATCGTCATCGTCATCGTCATCGTCATCGTCATCGTCATCATCATCGTCATCGTCGTCGTCATCGTCATCATCATCGTCATCGTCATCGTCATCGTCATCGTCATCATCAACAATGCGATCGCCATCCTCATCGTATTCGTCATCATCACCGTCATCGTCACCGTCATCGTCATCGTCATCGTCATCGTCATCGTCATCGTCATCGTCATCGTCAGCGTCATCGTCATCGTCATCGTCATCGTCATCATCACCATGGCCATCGCTATCGTCATCGTAATCGTTATCATCACCATTGCCATCGTCATCGATATCGTCATAGTCATCGTCATAGTCATCGTCATCGTAATCGTCATCGTCATCGTCATCGTCATCGTCATCGTCATCGTCATTGTCATCGTCATCGTCATCGTCATAATCATCGTCGTCGTCATCGTCGTCGTCATCGTCATCGTCAGCATCATCGTCATCGTCACCGTTATCATCACCATTGCCATCGTCATCGTCATCGTCATCGTCATCGTCATCGTCATCTTCATCGTCATCGTCATCGTCATCGTCATCGTCATCGTTATCGTCATCGTCATCGTTATCATCACCATTGCCATCGTCATCGTTATTGTCATCGTTATCGTCATCGTCATCGTCATCGTCATCATCAGCATTGCCATCGCCATGGTAATAGTCATCGTCATCGTCATCGTCATCGTCATTGTCATCGTCATCGTCATCGTCATAGTCATCGTCGTCGTCATCGTCGTCGTCATCGTCATCGTCAGCATCATCGTCATCGTCATCGTCATCATCACCATGGCCATCGCTATCGTCATCGTCATCGTTATCATCACCATTGCCATCGTCATCGATATCGTCATAGTCATCGTCATAGTCATCGTCATCGTCATCGTAATCGTCATCGTCATCGTCATCGTCATCGTCATCGTCATCGTCATCGTCATCGTTATCATCACCATTGCCATCGTCATCGTTATTGTTATCGTTATCGTCATCGCCATCAATATCATCATCGTCATCGTCATCGTCATCGTCATAGCCATCGCCATCGTTATCATTATCGTCATCGTCATCGTCATCGTCATCGTCATCGTCATCGCCATTGACATCGTCATCGTCATCGTCATCGTCATCGTCATCGTCATCGTTATCATCACCATTGCCATCGTCATCGCTATCGTCATCGTCATCGTCATCGTCATCATCACCATTGCCATCGCCATCGTCATAGTCATCGTCAACGTCATCGTCATCGAAATCGTCATCGTCATCGTCATCGTCATCGTCAACGTCATCGTCATCGCCATCGTCATCGTTATCGTCATCGTCATCGTCATCGTCATCGTTATCATCACCATTGCCATCGTCATCGCTATCGTCATCGTCATCGTCATCGTCATCATCACCATCGCCATCGCCATCGTCATTGTCATCGTCAACGTCATCGTCATCGAAATCGTCATCATCATCGTCATCGTCATCGTCATCGTCATCGTCATCGTCATCGTCATCATCACCATTGCCATCGCCATCGTCATCGTCATCGTCATCGTCATCGTCATCGTCATCGTCATCGTCATCGTCATCATCATCGTCATCGTCATCGTCATCGTCATCGTCATTGTCATCGTCATCGTCATCGTCATTGTCATCGTCATCGTCATCGTCATAGTCATCGTCGTCGTCATCGTCATCGTCATCGTCATCGTCATCGTCATCGTCATCGTCATCGTCATCGTTATCGTCATCATCATTGTCATCGTCATCGTCATTGTCAACGTCATCGTCATCGTCATCGTCATCGTCATCGTCATCGTCATCGTCATCGTCATCGTCATCGTCATCGTCATCGTCATCGTCATCGTCATCGTTATCATCACCATTGCCATCGTCATCGTTATTGTTATCGTTATCGTCATCGCCATCAATATCATCATCGTCATCGTCATCGTCATAGCCATCGCCATCGTTATCATTATCGTCATCGTCATCGTCATCGTCATCGTCATCGTCATCGCCATTGACGTCATCATCGTCATCGTCATCGTCATCGTCATCGTCATCGTCATCGTTATCATCACCATTGCCATCGTCATCGCAATCGTCATCGTCATCGTCATCGTCATCATCACTATTGCCATCGCCATCGTCGTAGTCATCGTCAACGTCATCGTCATCGAAATCGTCATCGTCATCGTCATCGTCATCGTCAACGTCATCGTCATCGCCATCGTCATCGTTATCGTCATCGTCATCGTCATCGTCATCGTCATCGTCATCGTTATCATCACCATTGCCATCGTCATCGCTTTCGTCATCGTCATCGTCATCGTCATCATCACCATCGCCATCGCCATCGTCATAGTCATCGTCAACGTCATCGTCATCGAAATCGTCATCATCATCGTCATCGTCATCGCCATCGTCAACGTCATCGTCATCGTCAACGTCATCATCATCTTCATCGTCATCGTGATCGTTATCGTAATAGTCATCGTCATCATCACCATGGCCATCGCTATCGTCATTGTCATCGTTATCGTGATCGTAATCGTCATCGTCATCGTCATCGTCGTCGTCATCGTCATCGTCATCGTCATCGTCATCGTCATCGTCATCGTCATCGTCATCGTCATCGTCATCGTCATCGTCATCGTCATCGCCATCGTCATAGTCATCGTCAACGTCATCGTCATCGAAATCGGCATCGTCATCGTCATCGTCATCGTCATCGTCATCGTCATCATCACCCTTGTCATCGCCATCGTCATCGTCATCGTCATCGTCATCGTCATCGTCATCGTCATCGTCATCGTCATCGTCATCGTCATCGTCATCGTCATCGTCATCGTCATCATCACCATTGCCATCGCCATCGTCATCGTCATCGTCATAGTCATCGTCATAGTCATCGTCATCGTCATCGTCATCGTCATCGTCGTCGTCCTCGCCATCGTCGTCGTCATCGTCATCATCATCTTGATCGGCATCGTCATCGTCTTCGTCATCGTCATCGTCATCAGCATCGTCGCCGTCATCAGCATCGTCACCGTCATCGTCATCGTCATCATCACCATTGCCATCGCCATCGTCATCATCATCGTCATTGTCATCGTCATCGTTATCGTCATAGTCATAGTCATCGTCGTCGTCATCGTCATCGTCATTGTCATCGTCATCGTTATCGTCATCGTCATCATCACCATTGACGTCGCCATCGTCATCACATCGTCATCGTTATCATCACCATTGCCATCGTCATCGTCATCATCATTGTCATCGTCATCGTCAACGTCATCGTCATCGTCATCGTAATCGTCATCATCACCATTGCCATCGTCATCGTGATCGTCAACGTCAACGTCATCGTCATCGTCATTGTCATCGTCATCGTCATCGTCATCGTCATCGTCATCGTTATTGTCATCGTAATCGTCATCGTCATCGTCATCGTCATCGTCATCGTCATCATCATCGTCATCGTCATCGTCATCGTCATCGTCATCGTCATCGTCATCGTCATCATCATCGTCATCGTCATCGTCATCGTCATCGTCATCGTCATCGTCATCGTCATCGTCATCGTCATCATCACCATTGCCATCGCCATCGTCATCGTCATCGTCATCGTCATCGTCATCGTCATAGTCATCGTCATCGTCATCGTCATCGTCATCGTCATCGTCGTCGTCATCGTGATCGCCGTCGTCATCGTCATCATCATCTTGATCGGCATCGTCATCGTCTTCGTCATCGTCATCGTCATCAGCATCGACGCCGTCATCAGCATCGTCATCGTCATCGTCATCGTCATCATCACCATTGCCATCGCCATCGTCATCATCATCGTCATCGTCATCGTCGTCGTCATCGTCATCGTCATCGTCATAGTCATCGTCGTCGTCATCGTCGTCGTCATCGTCATCGTCAGCGTCATCGTCATCGTCATCGTCATCGTCATCATCACCATGGCCATCGCTATCGTCATCGTCATCGTTATCATCACCATTGCCATCGTCATCGATATCGTCATAGTCATCGTCATAGTCATCGTCATCGTAATCGTCATCGTCATCGTCATCGTCATCGTCATCGTCATCGTCATTGTCATCGTCATCGTGATCGTCATAGTCATCGTCGTCGTCATCGTAGTCGTCATCGTCATCGTCAGCATCATCGTCATCGTCACCGTTATCATCACCATTGCCATCGTCATCGTCATCGTCATCGTCATCGTCATCGTCATCTTCATCGTCATCGTCATCGTCATCGTCATCGTCATCGTCATCGTCATCGTCATCGTCATCGTCATCGTCATCGTCATCGTCATCGTCATCGTTATCATCACCATTGCCATCGTCATCGTTATTGTCATCGTTATCGTCATCGTCATCGTCATCGTCATCGTCATCATCAGCATTGCCATCGCCATGGTAATAGTCATCGTCATCGTCATCGTCATCGTCATTGTCATCGTCATCGTTATCGTCATCGTCATCGCCATCGTCATCGTCATCGTCATCGTCATCGTCAGCGTCATCGTCATCGTCATCGTCATCGTCATCATCACCATGGCGATCGCTATCGTCATCGTCATCGTTATCATCACCATTGCCATCGTCATCGATATCGTCATAGTCATCGTCATAGTCATCGTCATCGTAATCGTCATCGTCATCGTCATCGTCATCGTCATCGTCATCGTCATTGTCATCGTCATCGTCATCGTCATAATCATCGTCGTCGTCATCGTCGTCGTCATCGTCATCGTCAGCATCATCGTCATCGTCACCGTTATCATCACCATTGCCATCGTCATCGTCATCGTCATCGTCATCGTCATCGTCATCTTCATCGTCATCGTCATCGTCATCGTCATCGTCATCGTCATCGTCATCGTTATCGTCATCGTCATCGTTATCATCACCATTGCCATCGTCATCGTTATTGTCATCGTTATCGTCATCGTCATCGTCATCGTCATCGTCATCATCAGCATTGCCATCGCCATGGTAATAGTCATCGTCATCGTCATCGTCATCGTCATTGTCATCGTCATCGTCATCGTCATAGTCATCGTCGTCGTCATCGTCGTCGTCATCGTCATCGTCATCATCATCGTCATCGTCATCGTCATCATCACCATGGCCATCGCTATCGTCATCGTCATCGTTATCATCACCATTGCCATCGTCATCGATATCGTCATAGTCATCGTCATAGTCATCGTCATCGTCATCGTAATCGTCATCGTCATCGTCATCGTCATCGTCATCGTCATCGTCATCGTCATCGTTATCATCACCATTGCCATCGTCATCGTTATTGTTATCGTTATCGTCATCGCCATCAATATCATCATCGTCATCGTCATCGTCATAGCCATCGCCATCGTTATCATTATCGTCATCGTCATCGTCATCGTCATAGCCATCGCCATCGTTATCATCATCGTTATCGTCATCGTCATCGTGATCGTCATCGTCATCGCCATTGACATCGTCATCGTCATCGTCATCGTCATCGTCATCGTCATCGTCATCGTCATCGTCATCGTCATCGTCATCGTCATCGTCATCGTCATCGTCATCATCACCATGGCCATCGCTATCGTCATCGTCATCGTTATCATCACCATTGCCATCGTCATCGATATCGTCATAGTCATCGTCATAGTCATCGTCATCGTCATCGTAATCGTCATCGTCATCGTCATCGTCATCGTCATCGTCATCGTCATCGTCATCGTTATCATCACCATTGCCATCGTCATCGTTATTGTTATCGTTATCGTCATCGCCATCAATATCATCATCGTCATCGTCATCGTCATAGCCATCGCCATCGTTATCATTATCGTCATCGTCATCGTCATCGTCATCGTCATCGTCATCGTCATCGTTATCATCACCATTGCCATCGTCATCGCTATCGTCATCGTCATCGTCATCGTCATCATCACCATCGCCATCGTCATCGTCATCGTCATCGTCAACATCATCGTGACGTCATCGTCATCGTCATCGTCATCATCACCATGGCCATCGCTATCGTCATTGTCATCGTTATCGTGATCGTCATCGTGATCGTCATCGTCATCGTCATCGTCATCGTCATCGTCATCATCACCATCGACGTCGCCATCGTCATCGTCATCGTCATCGTCAACGTCATCATCATCGTCATTGTCATCGTGATCGTGATCGTAATCGTCATCGTCATCGTCATCGAAATCGTCATCGTCATCGTCATCGTCATCGTCATCGTCATCGTCATCATCACCCTTGCCATCGCTATCGTCATCGTCATCGTCATCGTCATCGTCATCGTCATCGTCATCGTCATCGTCATCGTCATCATCACCATTGCCATCGCCATCGTCATCGTCATCGTCATCGTCATCGTCATCGTAATCGTCATCGTCATCGATATCGTCATCGTCATCGTCATCGTCATCGTCATCGTCATCGTCATCGTCATCGTCATCGTCATCGTCATCGTCATCGTCATCGTCATCGTCATCGTCATCGTCATCGTCATCACATCGTCATCCTTATCATCACCATTGCCATCGTCATCGTCATCATCATTGTCATCGTCATCGTCAACGTGATCGTGATCGTCATCGTACTCGTCATCGTCATAGTCATCGTTATCGTCATCGTCATCGTCAACTTCATCGTGACGTCATCGTCATCGTCATCGTCATCATCACCATGGCCATCGCTATCGTCATTGTCATCGTTATCGTGATCGTAATCGTCATCGTCATCGTTATCGTCATCGTCATCGCCATCGTCATCGTCATCGTCATCGTCATCGTCAGCGTCATCGTCATCGTCATCGTCATCGTCATCATCACCATGGCCATCGCTATCGTCATCGTCATCGTTATCATCACCATTGCCATCGTCATCGATATCGTCATAGTCATCGTCATAGTCATCGTCATCGTAATCGTCATCGTCATCGTCATCGTCATCGTCATCGTCATCGTCATTGTCATCGTCATCGTCATCGTCATAATCATCGTCGTCGTCATCGTCGTCGTCATCGTCATCGTCAGCATCATCGTCATCGTCACCGTCATCATCACCATTGCCATCGTCATCGTCATCGTCATCGTCATCGTCATCGTCATCTTCATCGTCATCGTCATCGTCATCGTCATCGTCATCGTCATCGTTATTGTCATCGTAATCGTCATCGTCATCGTCATCGTCATCGTCATCGTCATCATCATCGTCATCGTCATCGTCATCGTCATCGTCATCGTCATCGTCATCGTCATCGTCATCGTCATCATCACCATTGCCATCGCCATCGTCATCGTCATCGTCATCGTCATCGTCATAGTCATCGTCATCGTCATCGTCATCGTCATCGTCATCGTCATCGTCGTCGTCATCGTGATCGTCATCATCACCATGGCCATCGCTATCGTCATCGTCATCGTTATCATCACCATTGCCATCGTCATCGATATCGTCATAGTCATCGTCATAGTCATCGTCATCGTAATCGTCATCGTCATCGTCATCGTCATCGTCATCGTCATCGTCATTGTCATCGTCATCGTCATCGTCATAATCATCGTCGTCGTCATCGTCGTCGTCATCGTCATCGTCAGCATCATCGTCATCGTCACCGTTATCATCACCATTGCCATCGTCATCGTCATCGTCATCGTCATCGTCATCGTCATCGTCATCGTCATCTTCATCGTCATCGTCATCGTCATCGTCATCGTCATCGTCATCGTCATCGTCATCGTCATCGTCATCGTCATCGTCATCATCATCGTCATCGTCGTCGTCATCGTCATCATCATCGTCATCGTCATCGTCATCGTCATCGTCATCATCAACAATGCGATCGCCATCCTCATCGTATTCGTCATCATCACCGTCATCGTCACCGTCATCGTCATCGTCATCGTCATCGTCATCGTCATCGTCATCGTCATCGTCAGCGTCATCGTCATCGTCATCGTCATCGTCATCATCACCATGGCCATCGCTATCGTCATCGTAATCGTTATCATCACCATTGCCATCGTCATCGATATCGTCATAGTCATCGTCATAGTCATCGTCATCGTAATCGTCATCGTCATCGTCATCGTCATCGTCATCGTCATCGTCATTGTCATCGTCATCGTCATCGTCATAATCATCGTCGTCGTCATCGTCGTCGTCATCGTCATCGTCAGCATCATCGTCATCGTCACCGTTATCATCACCATTGCCATCGTCATCGTCATCGTCATCGTCATCGTCATCGTCATCTTCATCGTCATCGTCATCGTCATCGTCATCGTCATCGTTATCGTCATCGTCATCGTTATCATCACCATTGCCATCGTCATCGTTATTGTCATCGTTATCGTCATCGTCATCGTCATCGTCATCATCAGCATTGCCATCGCCATGGTAATAGTCATCGTCATCGTCATCGTCATCGTCATTGTCATCGTCATCGTCATCGTCATAGTCATCGTCGTCGTCATCGTCGTCGTCATCGTCATCGTCAGCATCATCGTCATCGTCATCGTCATCATCACCATGGCCATCGCTATCGTCATCGTCATCGTTATCATCACCATTGCCATCGTCATCGATATCGTCATAGTCATCGTCATAGTCATCGTCATCGTCATCGTAATCGTCATCGTCATCGTCATCGTCATCGTCATCGTCATCGTCATCGTCATCGTTATCATCACCATTGCCATCGTCATCGTTATTGTTATCGTTATCGTCATCGCCATCAATATCATCATCGTCATCGTCATCGTCATCGTCATAGCCATCGCCATCGTTATCATTATCGTCATCGTCATCGTCATCGTCATCGTCATCGTCATCGCCATTGACATCGTCATCGTCATCGTCATCGTCATCGTCATCGTCATCGTTATCATCACCATTGCCATCGTCATCGCTATCGTCATCGTCATCGTCATCGTCATCATCACCATTGCCATCGCCATCGTCATAGTCATCGTCAACGTCATCGTCATCGAAATCGTCATCGTCATCGTCATCGTCATCGTCAACGTCATCGTCATCGCCATCGTCATCGTTATCGTCATCGTCATCGTCATCGTCATCGTTATCATCACCATTGCCATCGTCATCGCTATCGTCATCGTCATCGTCATCGTCATCATCACCATCGCCATCGCCATCGTCATTGTCATCGTCAACGTCATCGTCATCGAAATCGTCATCATCATCGTCATCGTCATCGT
This sequence comes from Tenthredo livida, assembly GCA_963992785.1. Lineage (NCBI taxonomy): Eukaryota > Metazoa > Arthropoda > Insecta > Hymenoptera > Tenthredinidae > Tenthredo > Tenthredo livida. Next base: position 31,691,334 of record OZ023066.1, on the reverse strand, counting down.
CATCGTCATCGTCATCGTCATCGTCATCATCACCATTGCCATCGCCATCGTCATCGTCATCGTCATCGTCATCGTCATCGTCATCGTCATCGTCATCGTCATCATCATCGTCATCGTCATCGTCATCGTCATCGTCATTGTCATCGTCATCGTCATCGTCATTGTCATCGTCATCGTCATCGTCATAGTCATCGTCGTCGTCATCGTCATCGTCATCGTCATCGTCATCGTCATCGTCATCGTCATCGTCATCGTTATCGTCATCATCATTGTCATCGTCATCGTCATTGTCAACGTCATCGTCATCGTCATCGTCATCGTCATCGTCATCGTCATCGTCATCGTCATCGTCATCGTCATCGTCATCGTCATCGTCATCGTCATCGTTATCATCACCATTGCCATCGTCATCGTTATTGTTATCGTTATCGTCATCGCCATCAATATCATCATCGTCATCGTCATCGTCATAGCCATCGCCATCGTTATCATTATCGTCATCGTCATCGTCATCGTCATCGTCATCGTCATCGCCATTGACGTCATCATCGTCATCGTCATCGTCATCGTCATCGTCATCGTCATCGTTATCATCACCATTGCCATCGTCATCGCAATCGTCATCGTCATCGTCATCGTCATCATCACTATTGCCATCGCCATCGTCGTAGTCATCGTCAACGTCATCGTCATCGAAATCGTCATCGTCATCGTCATCGTCATCGTCAACGTCATCGTCATCGCCATCGTCATCGTTATCGTCATCGTCATCGTCATCGTCATCGTCATCGTCATCGTTATCATCACCATTGCCATCGTCATCGCTTTCGTCATCGTCATCGTCATCGTCATCATCACCATCGCCATCGCCATCGTCATAGTCATCGTCAACGTCATCGTCATCGAAATCGTCATCATCATCGTCATCGTCATCGCCATCGTCAACGTCATCGTCATCGTCAACGTCATCATCATCTTCATCGTCATCGTGATCGTTATCGTAATAGTCATCGTCATCATCACCATGGCCATCGCTATCGTCATTGTCATCGTTATCGTGATCGTAATCGTAATCGTCATCGTCATCGTCATCGTCGTCGTCATCGTCATCGTCATCGTCATCGTCATCGTCATCGTCATCGTCATCGTCATCGTCATCGTCATCGTCATCGTCATCGTCATCGCCATCGTCATAGTCATCGTCAACGTCATCGTCATCGAAATCGGCATCGTCATCGTCATCGTCATCGTCATCGTCATCGTCATCATCACCCTTGTCATCGCCATCGTCATCGTCATCGTCATCGTCATCGTCATCGTCATCGTCATCGTCATCGTCATCGTCATCGTCATCGTCATCGTCATCGTCATCGTCATCATCACCATTGCCATCGCCATCGTCATCGTCATCGTCATAGTCATCGTCATAGTCATCGTCATCGTCATCGTCATCGTCATCGTCGTCGTCCTCGCCATCGTCGTCGTCATCGTCATCATCATCTTGATCGGCATCGTCATCGTCTTCGTCATCGTCATCGTCATCAGCATCGTCGCCGTCATCAGCATCGTCACCGTCATCGTCATCGTCATCATCACCATTGCCATCGCCATCGTCATCATCATCGTCATTGTCATCGTCATCGTTATCGTCATAGTCATAGTCATCGTCGTCGTCATCGTCATCGTCATTGTCATCGTCATCGTTATCGTCATCGTCATCATCACCATTGACGTCGCCATCGTCATCACATCGTCATCGTTATCATCACCATTGCCATCGTCATCGTCATCATCATTGTCATCGTCATCGTCAACGTCATCGTCATCGTCATCGTAATCGTCATCATCACCATTGCCATCGTCATCGTGATCGTCAACGTCAACGTCATCGTCATCGTCATTGTCATCGTCATCGTCATCGTCATCGTCATCGTCATCGTTATTGTCATCGTAATCGTCATCGTCATCGTCATCGTCATCGTCATCGTCATCATCATCGTCATCGTCATCGTCATCGTCATCGTCATCGTCATCGTCATCGTCATCATCATCGTCATCGTCATCGTCATCGTCATCGTCATCGTCATCGTCATCGTCATCGTCATCGTCATCATCACCATTGCCATCGCCATCGTCATCGTCATCGTCATCGTCATCGTCATCGTCATAGTCATCGTCATCGTCATCGTCATCGTCATCGTCATCGTCGTCGTCATCGTGATCGCCGTCGTCATCGTCATCATCATCTTGATCGGCATCGTCATCGTCTTCGTCATCGTCATCGTCATCAGCATCGACGCCGTCATCAGCATCGTCATCGTCATCGTCATCGTCATCATCACCATTGCCATCGCCATCGTCATCATCATCGTCATCGTCATCGTCGTCGTCATCGTCATCGTCATCGTCATAGTCATCGTCGTCGTCATCGTCGTCGTCATCGTCATCGTCAGCGTCATCGTCATCGTCATCGTCATCGTCATCATCACCATGGCCATCGCTATCGTCATCGTCATCGTTATCATCACCATTGCCATCGTCATCGATATCGTCATAGTCATCGTCATAGTCATCGTCATCGTAATCGTCATCGTCATCGTCATCGTCATCGTCATCGTCATCGTCATTGTCATCGTCATCGTGATCGTCATAGTCATCGTCGTCGTCATCGTAGTCGTCATCGTCATCGTCAGCATCATCGTCATCGTCACCGTTATCATCACCATTGCCATCGTCATCGTCATCGTCATCGTCATCGTCATCGTCATCTTCATCGTCATCGTCATCGTCATCGTCATCGTCATCGTCATCGTCATCGTCATCGTCATCGTCATCGTCATCGTCATCGTCATCGTCATCGTTATCATCACCATTGCCATCGTCATCGTTATTGTCATCGTTATCGTCATCGTCATCGTCATCGTCATCGTCATCATCAGCATTGCCATCGCCATGGTAATAGTCATCGTCATCGTCATCGTCATCGTCATTGTCATCGTCATCGTTATCGTCATCGTCATCGCCATCGTCATCGTCATCGTCATCGTCATCGTCAGCGTCATCGTCATCGTCATCGTCATCGTCATCATCACCATGGCGATCGCTATCGTCATCGTCATCGTTATCATCACCATTGCCATCGTCATCGATATCGTCATAGTCATCGTCATAGTCATCGTCATCGTAATCGTCATCGTCATCGTCATCGTCATCGTCATCGTCATCGTCATTGTCATCGTCATCGTCATCGTCATAATCATCGTCGTCGTCATCGTCGTCGTCATCGTCATCGTCAGCATCATCGTCATCGTCACCGTTATCATCACCATTGCCATCGTCATCGTCATCGTCATCGTCATCGTCATCGTCATCTTCATCGTCATCGTCATCGTCATCGTCATCGTCATCGTCATCGTCATCGTTATCGTCATCGTCATCGTTATCATCACCATTGCCATCGTCATCGTTATTGTCATCGTTATCGTCATCGTCATCGTCATCGTCATCGTCATCATCAGCATTGCCATCGCCATGGTAATAGTCATCGTCATCGTCATCGTCATCGTCATTGTCATCGTCATCGTCATCGTCATAGTCATCGTCGTCGTCATCGTCGTCGTCATCGTCATCGTCATCATCATCGTCATCGTCATCGTCATCATCACCATGGCCATCGCTATCGTCATCGTCATCGTTATCATCACCATTGCCATCGTCATCGATATCGTCATAGTCATCGTCATAGTCATCGTCATCGTCATCGTAATCGTCATCGTCATCGTCATCGTCATCGTCATCGTCATCGTCATCGTCATCGTCATCGTTATCATCACCATTGCCATCGTCATCGTTATTGTTATCGTTATCGTCATCGCCATCAATATCATCATCGTCATCGTCATCGTCATAGCCATCGCCATCGTTATCATTATCGTCATCGTCATCGTCATCGTCATAGCCATCGCCATCGTTATCATCATCGTTATCGTCATCGTCATCGTGATCGTCATCGTCATCGCCATTGACATCGTCATCGTCATCGTCATCGTCATCGTCATCGTCATCGTCATCGTCATCGTCATCGTCATCGTCATCGTCATCGTCATCGTCATCGTCATCGTCATCGTCATCGTCATCATCGTCGTCATCGTCAACGTCATCATCAGCATGGCCATCGCCATAGTCATCGTCATCGTCATCATCAACATTGCGATCGCTATCGTCATCGTCTTCGTCATCGTCATCGTCATCATCGTCGTCATCGTCAACGTCATCGTCATCGTCATCGTCATCGTCATCATCGTCGTCATCGTCTTCGTCATCGTCATCGTCATCGTCATCGTCATCGTCATCGTCATCATCACCATTGCCATCGTCATCGTCATCGTCATCGTCATCGTCATCGTCATCGTTATCGTCATCGTCATCGCCATCGTCATCGTTATCGTCATCGTCATCGTCATCGTCATGGTCATCGTCATCGTCATCGTCATCGTCATCGTCATCGTCATCGTCATCGTCATCATCATCGTCATCGTCGTCGTCATCGTCAACGTCATCGTCATCGTCATCGTCATCGTCATCATCGTCGTCATCGTCTTCGTCATCGTCATCGTCATCGTCATCGTCATCGTCATCGTCATCGTCATAGTCATCGTCATCGTCATCGTCATCGTCATCGTCATCATCATCGTCATCGTCGTCGTCATCGTCAACGTCATCGTCATCGTTATCGTCATCGTCATCATCAGCATGGCCATCGCCATCGTCATCGTCGTCGTCGTCGTCATCGTCATCATCATCGTCATCGTCGTCGTCATCGTCAACGTCATCGTCATCCTTATCGTCATCGTCATCATCAGCATGGCCATCGCCATCGTCATCGTTATCGTCATCGTCATCGTCATCGTCATCGTCATCGTCTTCGTCATCGTCATCGTCATCATCGTCGTCATCGTCAACGTCATCGTCATCGTCATCGTCATCGTCATCGTCATCGCCATCGTCATCGTTATCGTCATCGTCATCGTCATCATCAACATTGCCATCGCCATCGCCATCGTCATCGTCATCGTCATCGTCATCGTCATCGTCATCGTCATCATCATCGTCATCGTCGTCGTCATCGTCATCATCATCGTCATCGTCATCGTCATCGTCATCGTCATCATCAACAATGCGATCGCCATCGTCATCGAATTCGTCATCATCACCGTCATCGTCACCGTCATCGTCATCGTCATCGTCATCGTCATCGTCATCGTCATCGTCAGCGTCATCGTCATCGTCATCGTCATCGTCATCATCACCATGGCCATCGCTATCGTCATCGTCATCGTTATCATCACCATTGCCATCGTCATCGATATCGTCATAGTCATCGTCATAGTCATCGTCATCGTAATCGTCATCGTCATCGTCATCGTCATCGTCATCGTCATCGTCATTGTCATCGTCATCGTCATCGTCATAATCATCGTCGTCGTCATCGTCGTCGTCATCGTCATCGTCAGCATCATCGTCATCGTCACCGTTATCATCACCATTGCCATCGTCATCGTCATCGTCATCGTCATCGTCATCGTCATCTTCATCGTCATCGTCATCGTCATCGTCATCGTCATCGTCATCGTCATCGTTATCGTCATCGTCATCGTTATCATCACCATTGCCATCGTCATCGTTATTGTCATCGTTATCGTCATCGTCATCGTCATCGTCATCATCAGCATTGCCATCGCCATGGTAATAGTCATCGTCATCGTCATCGTCATCGTCATTGTCATCGTCATCGTCATCGTCATAGTCATCGTCGTCGTCATCGTCGTCGTCATCGTCATCGTCAGCATCATTGTCATCGTCATCGTCATCATCACAATGGCCATCGCTATCGTCATCGTCATCGTTATCATCACCATTGCCATCGTCATCGATATCGTCATAGTCATCGTCATAGTCATCGTCATCGTCATCGTAATCGTCATCGTCATCGTCATCGTCATCGTCATCGTCATCGTCATCGTCATCGTTATCATCACCATTGCCATCGTCATCGTTATTGTTATCGTTATCGTCATCGCCATCAATATCATCATCGTCATCGTCATCGTCATCGTCATAGCCATCGCCATCGTTATCATTATCGTCATCGTCATCGTCATCGTCATCGTCATCGTCATCGCCATTGACATCGTCATCGTCATCGTCATCGTCATCGTCATCGTCATCGTTATCATCACCATTGCCATCGTCATCGCTATCGTCATCGTCATCGTCATCGTCATCATCACCATTGCCATCGCCATCGTCATAGTCATCGTCAACGTCATCGTCATCGAAATCGTCATCGTCATCGTCATCGTCATCGTCAACGTCATCGTCATCGCCATCGTCATCGTTATCGTCATCGTCATCGTCATCGTCATCGTTATCATCACCATTGCCATCGTCATCGCTATCGTCATCGTCATCGTCATCGTCATCATCACCATCGCCATCGCCATCGTCATAGTCATCGTCAACGTCATCGTCATCGAAATCGTCATCATCATCGTCATCGTCATCGTCATCGTCATCGTCATCGTCATCGTCATCATCACCATTGCCATCGCCATCGTCATCGTCATCGTCATCGTCATCGTCATCGTCATCGTCATCGTCATCGTCATCGTCATCGTCATCGTCATCGTCATCGTCATCGTCATCGTTATCATCACCATTGCCATCGTCATCGCTATCGTCATCGTCATCGTCATCGTCATCATCACCATCGCCATCGCCATCGTCATCGTCATCGTCATCGTCATCGTCAACGTCATCGTCATCGCCATCGTCATCGTTATCGTCATCGTCATCGTCATCGTCATCGTTATCATCACCATTGCCATCGTCATCGCTATCGTCATCGTCATCGTCATCGTCATCATCACCATCGCCATCGCCATCGTCATAGTCATCGTCAACGTCATCGTCATCGAAATCGTCATCATCATCGTCATCGTCATCGTCATCGTCATCGTCATCGTCATCGTCATCATCACCATTGCCATCGCCATCGTCATCGTCATCGTCATCGTCATCGTCATCGTCATCGTTATCGTCATCGTCATCGTCATCGTCATCGTCATCGTCATCGTTATCATCACCATTGCCATCGTCATCGCTATCGTCATCGTCATCGTCATCGTCATCATCACCATCGCCATCGCCATCGTCATAGTCATCGTCAACGTCATCGTCATCGAAATCGTCATCATCATCGTCATCGTCATCGCCATCGTCATCGTCATCGTCATCGTCAACGTCATCATCATCGTCATTGTCATCGTGATCGTTATCGTAATAGTCATCGTCATCATCACCATGGCCATCGCTATCGTCATTGTCATCGTTATCGTGATCGTAATCGTCATCGTCATCGTCATCGTCGTCATCATCGTCATCGTCATCGTCATCGTCATCGTCATCGTCATCGTCATCGTCATCGTCATCGTCATCGTCATCGTCATCGTCATCGTCATCGTTATCATCACCATTGCCATCGTCATCGTTATTGTTATCGTTATCGTCATCGCCATCAATATCATCATCGTCATCGTCATCGTCATAGCCATCGCCATCGTTATCGTCATCGTCATCGTCATCGTCATCGTCATCGTCATCGTCATCGTCATCGTCATCGCCATTGACATCGTAATCGTCATCGTCATCGTCATCGTCATCGTCATCGTTATCATCACCATTGCCATCGTCATCGTTATTGTCATCGTTATCGTCATCGTCATCGTCATCGTCATCGTCATCATCAGCATTGCCATCGCCATGGTAATAGTCATCGTCATCGTCATCGTCATCGTCATTGTCATCGTCATCGTCATCGTCATAGTCATCGTCGTCGTCATCGTCGTCGTCATCGTCATCGTCAGCATCATCGTCAACGTCATCGTCATCGTCATCGTCAACGTCATCATCACCATCGCCATCGCTATCGTCATCGTCATCGTCATCGTCATCATCACCATCGACGTCGCCATCGTCATTACCATCGTTATCGTCATCGTAATCGTCATCGTCATCGTTATCGTCATCGTCATCGCCATCGTCATCGTTATCATCACCATTGCCATCGTCATCGTTATTGTCATCGTTATCGTCATCGTCATCGTCATCGTCATCGTCATCGTCATTGTCATCGTCATCGTCATCGTCATAGTCATCGTCGTCGTCATCGTCGTCGTCATCGTCATCGTCAGCGTCATCGTCATCGTCATCGTCATCGTCATCATCACCATGGCCATCGCTATCGTCATCGTCATCGTTATCATCACCATTGCCATCGTCATCGATATCGTCATAGTCATCGTCATAGTCATCGTCATCGTAATCGTCATCGTCATCGTCATCGTCATCGTCATCGTCATCGTCATTGTCATCGTCATCGTCATCGTCATAGTCATCGTCGTCGTCATCGTCGTCGTCATCGTCATCGTCAGCATCATCGTCATCGTCACCGTTATCATCACCATTGCCATCGTCATCGTCATCGTCATCGTCATCGTCATCGTCATCTTCATCGTCATCGTCATCGTCATCGTCATCGTCATCGTCATCGTCATCGTCATCGTCATCGTCATCGTCATCGTTATCATCACCATTGCCATCGTCATCGTTATTCTCATCGTTATCGTCATCGTCATCGTCATCGTCATCGTCATCATCAGCATTGCCATCGCCATGGTAATAGTCATCGTCATCGTCATCGTCATCGTCATTGTCATCGTCATCGTCATCGTCATAGTCATCGTCGTCGTCATCGTCGTCGTCATCGTCATCGTCAGCATCATCGTCATCGTCATCGTCATCGTCATCATCACCATGGCCATCGCTATCGTCATCGTCATCGTTATCATCACCATTGCCATCGTCATCGATATCGTCATAGTCATCGTCATAGTCATCGTCATCGTAATCGTCATCATCATCGTCATCGTCATCGTCATCGTCATCGTCATTGTCATCGTCATCGTCATCGTCATTGTCATCGTCATCGTCATCGTCATAGTCATCGTCGTCGTCATCGTCATCGTCATCGTCATCGTCATCGTCATCGTCATCGTCATCGTCATCGTTATCGTCATCATCATTGTCATCGTCATCGTCATTGTCAACGTCATCGTCATCGTCATCGTCATCGTCATCGTCATCGTCATCGTCATCGTCATCGTCATCGTCATCGTCATCGTCATCGTCATCGTCATCGTCATCGTTATCATCACCATTGCCACCGTCATCGTTATTGTTATCGTTATCGTCATCGCCATCAATATCATCATCGTCATCGTCATCGTCATAGCCATCGCCATCGTCATCATTATCGTCATCGTCATCGTCATCGTCATCGTCATCGTCATCGCCATTGACGTCGTCATCGTCATCGTCATCGTCATCGTCATCGTCATCGTCATCGTTATCATCACCATTGCCATCGTCATCGCAATCGTCATCGTCATCGTCATCGTCATCATCACCATTGCCATCGCCATCGTCGTAGTCATCGTCAACGTCATCGTCATCGAAATCGTCATCGTCATCGTCATCGTCATCGTCAACGTGATCGTCATCGCCATCGTCATCGTTATCGTCATCGTCATCGTCATCGTCATCGTCATCGTTATCATCACCATTGCCATCGTCATCGCTTTCGTCATCGTCATCGTCATCGTCATCATCACCATCGCCATCGCCATCGTCATAGTCATCGTCAACGTCATCGTCATCGAAGTCGTCATCATCATCGTCATCGTCATCGCCATCGTCAACGTCATCGTCATCGTCAACGTCATCATCATCGTCATTGTCATCGTGATCGTTATCGTAATAGTCATCGTTATCATCACCATTGCCATCGTCATCGATATCGTCATAGTCATCGTCATAGTCATCGTCATCGTAATCGTCATCATCATCGTCATCGTCATCGTCATCGTCATCGTCATTGTCATCGTCATCGTCATCGTCATTGTCATCGTCATCGTCATCGTCATAGTCATCGTCGTCGTCATCGTCATCGTCATCGTCATCGTCATCGTCATCGTCATCGTCATCGTCATCGTTATCGTCATCATCATTGTCATCGTCATCGTCATTGTCAACGTCATCGTCATCGTCATCGTCATCGTCATCGTCATCGTCATCGTCATCGTCATCGTCATCGTCATCGTCATCGTCATCGTCATCGTCATCGTTATCATCACCATTGCCATCGTCATCGTTATTGTTATCGTTATCGTCATCGCCATCAATATCATCATCGTCATCGTCATCGTCATAGCCATCGCCATCGTTATCATTATCGTCATCGTCATCGTCATCGTCATCGTCATCGTCATCGCCATTGACGTCGTCATCGTCATCGTCATCGTCATCGTCATCGTCAACGTCATCGTCATCGCCATCGTCATCGTTATCGTCATCGTCATCGTCATCGTCATCGTCATCGTCATCGTTATCATCACCATTGCCATCGTCATCGCTTTCGTCATCGTCATCGTCATCGTCATCATCACCATCGCCATCGCCATCGTCATAGTCATCGTCAACGTCATCGTCATCGAAATCGTCATCATCATCGTCATCGTCATCGCCATCGTCAACGTCATCGTCATCGTCAACGTCATCATCATCGTCATTGTCATCGTGATCGTTATCGTAATAGTCATCGTCATCATCACCATGGCCATCGCTATCGTCATTGTCATCGTTATCGTGATCGTAATCGTCATCGTCATCGTCATCGTCGTCGTCATCGTCATCGTCATCGTCATCGTCATCGTCATCGTCATCGTCATCGTCATCGTCATCGTCATCGTCATCGTCATCGCCATCGTCATGGTCATCGTCAACGTCATCGTCATCGAAATCGTCATCGTCATCGTCATCGTCATCGTCATCGTCATCGTCATCATCACCCTTGTCATCGCCATCGTCATCGTCATCGTCATCGTCATCGTCATCGTCATCGTCATCGTCATCGTCATCGTCATCGTCATCGTCATCGTCATCGTCATCGTCATCATCACCATTGCCATCGCCATCGTCATCGTCATCGTCATAGTCATCGTCATAGTCATCGTCATCGTCATCGTCATCGTCATCGTCGTCGTCCTCGCCATCGTCGTCGTCATCGTCATCATCATCTTGATCGGCATCGTCATCGTCTTCGTCATCGTCATCGTCATCAGCATCGTCGCCGTCATCAGCATCGTCACCGTCATCGTCATCGTCATCATCACCATTGCCATCGCCATCGTCATCATCATCGTCATTGTCATCGTCATCGTTATCGTCATAGTCATAGTCATCGTCGTCGTCATCGTCATCGTCATTGTCATCGTCATCGTCATCGTCATCGTCATCGTCATCGTCATCGTCATCGTCATCGTTATCGTCATCATCATTGTGATCGTCATCGTCATTGTCAACGTCATCGTCATCGTCATCGTCATCGTCATCGTCATCGTCATCGTCATCGTCATCGTCATCGTCATCGTCATCGTCATCGTTATCGTCATCGTCATCGTCATCGTTATCATCACCATTGCCATCGTCATCGTTATTGTTATCGTTATCGTCATCGCCATCAATATCATCATCGTCATCGTCATCGTCATAGCCATCGCCATCGTTATCATTATCGTCATCGTCATCGTCATCGTCATCGTCATCGTCATCGCCATTGACATCGTCATCGTCATCGTCATCGTCATCGTCATCGTCATCGTTATCATCACCATTGCCATCGTCATCGCTATCGTCATCGTCATCGTCATCGTCATCATCACCATTGCCATCGGCATCGTCATAGTCATCGTCAACGTCATCGTCATCGAAATCGTCATCGTCATCGTCATCGTCATCGTCATCGTCAACGTCATCGTCATCGCCATCGTCATCGTTATCGTCATCGTCATCGTCATCGTCATCGTTATCATCACCATCGCCATCGTCATCGCTATCGTCATCGTCATCGTCATCGTCATCATCACCATCGCCATCGCCATCGTCATAGTCATCGTCAACGTCATCGTCATCGAAATCGTCATCATCATCGTCATCGTCATCGTCATCGTCATCGTCATCGTCATCGTCATCGTCATCGTCATCATCACCATTGCCATTGCCATCGTCATCGTCATCGTCATCGTCATCGTCATCGTCATCGTCATCGTCATCGTTATCATCACCATTGCCATCGTCATCGCTATCGTCATCGTCATCGTCATCGTCATCATCACCATCGCCATCGCCATCGTCATAGTCATCGTCAACGTCATCGTCATCGAAATCGTCATCATCATCGTCATCGTCATCGCCATCGTCATCGTCATCGTCATCGTCAACGTCATCATCATGCTCATCGTCATCGTCATCGTCATCGTCATCGTTATCATCACCATTGCCATCGTCATCGTTATTGTTATCGTTATCGTCATCGCCATCAATATCATCATCGTCATCGTCATCGTCATAGCCATCGCCATCGTTATCATCATCGTCATCGTCATCGTCATCGTCATCGTCATCGTTATCATCACCATTGCCATCGTCATCGTTATTGTTATCGTTATCGTCATCGCCATAAATATCATCATCGTCATCGTCATCGTCATAGCCATCGCCATCGTTATCATCATCGTCATCGTCATCGTCATCGTCATCGTCATCGTCATCGTTATCATCACCATTGCCATCGTCATCGCTATCGTCATCGTCATCGTCATCGTCATCATCACCATTGCCATCGCAATCGTCATAGTCATCGTCAACGTCATCGTGATCGTCATCGTACTCGTCATCGTCATAGTCATCGTTATCGTCATCGTCATCGTCAACTTCATCGTGACGTCATCGTCATCGTCATCGTCATCATCACCATGGCCATCGCTATCGTCATTGTCATCGTTATCGTGATCGTAATCGTCATCGTCATCGTTATCGTCATCGTCATCGCCATCGTCATCGTCATCGTCATCGTCATCGTCAGCGTCATCGTCATCGTCATCGTCATCGTCATCATCACCATGGCCATCGCTATCGTCATCGTCATCGTTATCATCACCATTGCCATCGTCATCGATATCGTCATAGTCATCGTCATAGTCATCGTCATCGTAATCGTCATCGTCATCGTCATCGTCATCGTCATCGTCATCGTCATTGTCATCGTCATCGTCATCGTCATAATCATCGTCGTCGTCATCGTCGTCGTCATCGTCATCGTCAGCATCATCGTCATCGTCACCGTTATCATCACCATTGCCATCGTCATCGTCATCGTCATCGTCATCGTCATCGTCATCTTCATCGTCATCGTCATCGTCATCGTCATCGTCATCGTCATCGTCATCGTTATCGTCATCGTCATCGTTATCATCACCATTGCCATCGTCATCGTTATTGTCATCGTTATCGTCATCGTCATCGTCATCGTCATCGTCATCATCAGCATTGCCATCGCCATGGTAATAGTCATCGTCATCGTCATCGTCATCGTCATTGTCATCGTCATCGTCATCGTCATAGTCATCGTCGTCGTCATCGTCGTCGTCATCGTCATCGTCAGCATCATCGTCATCGTCATCGTCATCATCACCATGGCCATCGCTATCGTCATCGTCATCGTTATCATCACCATTGCCATCGTCATCGATATCGTCATAGTCATCGTCATAGTCATAGTCATCGTCATCGTAATCGTCATCGTCATCGTCATCGTCATCGTCATCGTCATCGTCATCGTCATCGTTATCATCACCATTGCCATCGTCATCGTTATTGTTATCGTTATCGTCATCGCCATCAATATCATCATCGTCATCGTCATCGTCATAGCCATCGCCATCGTTATCATTATCGTCATCGTCATCGTCATCGTCATAGCCATCGCCATCGTTATCATCATCGTTATCGTCATCGTCATCGTGATCGTCATCGTCATCGCCATTGACATCGTCATCGTCATCGTCATCGTCATCGTCATCGTCATCGTCATCGTCATCGTCATCGTCATCGTCATCGTCATCGTCATCGTCATCGTCATCGTCATCGTCATCGTCATCGTCATCATCGTCGTCATCGTCAACGTCATCATCAGCATGGCCATCGCCATAGTCATCGTCATCGTCATCATCAACATTGCGATCGCTATCGTCATCGTCTTCGTCATCCTCATCGTCATCATCGTCGTCATCGTCAACGTCATCGTCATCGTCATCGTCATCGTCATCATCGTCGTCATCGTCTTCGTCATCGTCATCGTCATCGTCATCGTCATCGTCATCGTCATCGTCATCATCACCATTGCCATCGTCATCGTCATCGTCATCGTCATCGTCATCGTCATCGTTATCGTCATCGTCATCGCCATCGTCATCGTTATCGTCATCGTCATCGTCATCGTCATGGTCATCGTCATCGTCATCGTCATCGTCATCGTCATCGTCATCGTCATCGTCATCATCATCGTCATCGTCGTCGTCATCGTCAACGTCATCGTCATCGTCATCGTCATCGTCATCATCGTCGTCATCGTCTTCGTCATCGTCATCGTCATCGTCATCGTCATCGTCATCGTCATCGTCATAGTCATCGTCATCGTCATCGTCATCGTCATCGTCATCATCATCGTTATCGTCGTCGTCATCGTCAACGTCATCGTCATCGTTATCGTCATCGTCATCATCAGCATGGCCATCGCCATCGTCATCGTCGTCGTCGTCGTCATCGTCATCATCATTGTCATCGTCGTCGTCATCGTCAACGTCATCGTCATCCTTATCGTCATCGTAATCATCAGCATGGCCATCGCCATCGTCATCGTTATCGTCATCGTCATCGTCATCGTCATCGTCATCGTCTTCGTCATCGTCATCGTCATCATCGTCGTCATCGTCAACGTCATCGTCATCGTCATCGTCATCGTCATCGTCATCGCCATCGTCATCGTTATCGTCATCGTCATCGTCATCATCAACATTGCCATCGCCATCGCCATCGTCATCGTCATCGTCATCGTCATCGTCATCGTCATCATCAACAATGCGATCGCCATCGTCATCGTATTCGTCATCATCACCGTCATCGTCACCGTCATCGTCATCGTCATCGTCATCGTCATCGTCATCGTCATCGTCAGCGTCATCGTCATCGTCATCGTCATCGTCATCATCACCATGGCCATCGCTATCGTCATCGTCATCGTTATCATCACCATTGCCATCGTCATCGATATCGTCATAGTCATCGTCATAGTCATCGTCATCGTAATCGTCATCGTCATCGTCATCGTCATCGTCATCGTCATCGTCATTGTCATCGTCATCGTCATCGTCATAATCATCGTCGTCGTCATCGTCGTCGTCATCGTCATCGTCAGCATCATCGTCATCGTCACCGTTATCATCACCATTGCCATCGTCATCGTCATCGTCATCGTCATCGTCATCGTCATCTTCATCGTCATCGTCATCGTCATCGTCATCGTCATCGTCATCGTCATCGTTATCGTCATCGTCATCGTTATCATCACCATTGCCATCATCATCGTTATTGTCATCGTTATCGTCATCGTCATCGTCATCGTCATCATCAGCATTGCAATCGCCATGGTAATAGTCATCGTCATCGTCATCGTCATCGTCATTGTCATCGTCATCGTCATCGTCATAGTCATCGTCGTCGTCATCGTCGTCGTCATCGTCATCGTCAGCATCATCGTCATCGTCATCGTCATCATCACCATGGCCATCGCTATCGTCATCGTCATCGTTATCATCACCATTGCCATCGTCATCGATATCGTCATAGTCATCGTCATAGTCATCGTCATCGTCATCGTAATCGTCATCGTCATCGTCATCGTCATCGTCATCGTCATCGTCATCGTCATCGTTATCATCACCATTGCCATCGTCATCGTTATTGTTATCGTTATCGTCATCGCCATCAATATCATCATCGTCATCGTCATCGTCATCGTCATAGCCATCGCCATCGTTATCATTATCGTCATCGTCATCGTCATCGTCATCGTCATCTTCATCGCCATTGACATCGTCATCGTCATCGTCATCGTCATCGTCATCGTCATCGTTATCATCACCATTGCCATCGTCATCGCTATCGTCATCGTCATCGTCATCGTCATCATCACCATCGCCATCGCCATCGTCATCGTCATCGTCATCGTCATCGTCAACGTCATCGTCATCGCCATCGTCATCGTTATCGTCATCGTCATCGTCATCGTCATCGTTATCATCACCATTGCCATCGTCATCGCTATCGTCATCGTCATCGTCATCGTCATCATCACCATCGCCATCGCCATCGTCATAGTCATCGTCAACGTCATCGTCATCGAAATCGTCATCATCATCGTCATCGTCATCGTCATCGTCATCGTCATCGTCATCGTCATCATCACCATTGCCATCGCCATCGTCATCGTCATCGTCATCGTCATCGTCATCGTCATCGTCATCGTCATCGTCATCGTCATCGTCATCGTCATCGTCATCGTCATCGTTATCATCACCATTGCCATCGTCATCGCTATCGTCATCGTCATCGTCATCGTCATCATCACCATCGCCATCGCCATCGTCATAGTCATCGTCAACGTCATCGTCATCGAAATCGTCATCATCATCGTCATCGTCATCGCCATCGTCATCGTCATCGTCATCGTCAACGTCATCATCATCGTCATTGTCATCGTGATCGTTATCGTAATAGTCATCGTCATCATCACCATGGCCATCGCTATCGTCATTGTCATCGTTATCGTGATCGTAATCGTCATCGTCATCGTCATCGTCGTCATCATCGTCATCGTCATCGTCATCGTCATCGTCATCGTCATCGTCATCGTCATCATCATCGTCATCGTCATCGTCATCGTCATCGTTATCATCACCATTGCCATCGTCATCGTTATTGTTATCGTTATCGTCATCGCCATCAATATCATCATCGTCATCGTCATCGTCATAGCCATCGCCATCGTTATCGTCATCGTCATCGTCATCGTCATCGTCATCGCCATTGACATCGTCATCGTCATCGTCATCGTCATCGTCATCGTCATCGTCATCGTCATCGTCATCGTCATCGTTATCATCACCATTGCCATCGTCATCGTTATTGTCATCGTTATCGTCATCGTCATCGTCATCGTCATCGTCATCATCAGCATTGCCATCGCCATGGTAATAGTCATCGTCATCGTCATCGTCATCGTCATTGTCATCGTCATCGTCATCGTCATAGTCATCGTCGTCGTCATCGTCGTCGTCATCGTCATCGTCAGCATCATCGTCAACGTCATCGTCATCGTCATCGTCAACGTCATCATCACCATCGCCATCGCTATCGTCATCGTCATCGTCATCGTCATCATCACCATCGACGTCGCCATCGTCATTACCATCGTTATCGTCATCGTAATCGTCATCGTCATCGTTATCGTCATCGTCATCGCCATCGTCATCGTTATCATCACCATTGCCATCGTCATCGTTATTGTCATCGTTATCGTCATCGTCATCGTCATCGTCATCGTCATCGTCATTGTCATCGTCATCGTCATCGTCATAGTCATCGTCGTCGTCATCGTCGTCGTCATCGTCATCGTCAGCGTCATCGTCATCGTCATCGTCATCGTCATCATCACCATGGCCATCGCTATCGCTATCGTCATCGTTATCATCACCATTGCCATCGTCATCGATATCGTCATAGTCATCGTCATCGTAATCGTCATCGTCATCGTCATCGTCACCGTCATCGTCATCGTCATTGTCATCGTCATCGTCATCGTCATAGTCATCGTCGTCGTCATCGTCGTCGTCATCGTCATCGTCAGCATCATCGTCATCGTCACCGTTATCATCACCATTGCCATCGTCATCGTCATCGTCATCGTCATCGTCATCGTCATCTTCATCGTCATCGTCATCGTCATCGTCATCGTCATCGTCATCGTCATCGTCATCGTCATCGTCATCGTCATCGTTATCATCACCATTGCCATCGTCATCGTTATTCTCATCGTTATCGTCATCGTCATCGTCATCGTCATCGTCATCATCAGCATTGCCATCGCCATGGTAATAGTCATCGTCATCGTCATCGTCATCGTCATTGTCATCGTCATCGTTATCGTCATAGTCATCGTCGTCGTCATCGTCGTCGTCATCGTCATCGTCAGCATCATCGTCATCGTCATCGTCATCGTCATCATCACCATGGCCATCGCTATCGTCATCGTCATCGTTATCATCACCATTGCCATCGTCATCGATATCGTCATAGTCATCGTCATAGTCATCGTCATCGTAATCGTCATCATCATCGTCATCGTCATCGTCATCGTCATCGTCATTGTCATCGTCATCGTCATCGTCATTGTCATCGTCATCGTCATCGTCATAGTCATCGTCGTCGTCATCGTCATCGTCATCGTCATCGTCATCGTCATCGTCATCGTCATCGTCATCGTTATCGTCATCATCATTGTCATCGTCATCGTCATTGTCAACGTCATCGTCATCGTCATCGTCATCGTCATCGTCATCGTCATCGTCATCGTCATCGTCATCGTCATCGTCATCGTCATCGTCATCGTTATCATCACCATTGCCATCGTCATCGTTATTGTTATCGTTATCGTCATCGCCATCAATATCATCATCGTCATCGTCATCGTCATAGCCATCGCCATCGTTATCATTATCGTCATCGTCATCGTCATCGTCATCGTCATCGTCATCGCCATTGACGTCGTCATCGTCATCGTCATCGTCATCGTCATCGTCATCGTCATCGTTATCATCACCATTGCCATCGTCATCGCAATCGTCATCGTCATCGTCATCGTCATCATCACCATTGCCATCGCCATCGTCGTAGTCATCGTCAACGTCATCGTCATCGAAATCGTCATCGTCATCGTCATCGTCATCGTCATCGTCATCGTCAAAGTCATCGTCATCGTCATCGTTATCATCACCATTGCCATCGTCATCGATATCGTCATAGTCATCGTCATCGTCATCGAAATCGTCATCATCATCGTCATCGTCATCGCCATCGTCAACGTCATCGTCATCGTCAACGTCATCATCATCGTCATTGTCATCGTGATCGTTATCGTAATAGTCATCGTTATCATCACCATTGCCATCGTCATCGATATCGTCATAGTCATCGTCATAGTCATCGTCATCGTAATCGTCATCATCATCGTCATCGTCATCGTCATCGTCATCGTCATTGTCATCGTCATCGTCATCGTCATTGTCATCGTCATCGTCATCGTCATAGTCATCGTCGTCGTCATCGTCATCGTCATCGTCATCGTCATCGTCATCGTCATCGTCATCGTCATCGTTATCGTCATCATCATTGTCATCGTCATCGTCATTGTCAACGTCATCGTCATCGTCATCGTCATCGTCATCGTCATCGTCATCGTCATCGTCATCGTCATCGTCATCGTCATCGTCATCGTCATCGTCATCGTTATCATCACCATTGCCATCGTCATCGTTATTGTTATCGTTATCGTCATCGCCATCAATATCATCATCGTCATCGTCATCGTCATAGCCATCGCCATCGTTATCATTATCGTCATCGTCATCGTCATCGTCATCGTCATCGTCATCGCCATTGACGTCGTCATCGTCATCGTCATCGTCATCGTCATCGTCAACGTCATCGTCATCGCCATCGTCATCGTTATCGTCATCGTCATCGTCATCGTCATCGTCATCGTCATCGTTATCATCACCATTGCCATCGTCATCGCTTTCGTCATCGTCATCGTCATCGTCATCATCACCATCGCCATCGCCATCGTCATAGTCATCGTCAACGTCATCGTCATCGAAATCGTCATCATCATCGTCATCGTCATCGCCATCGTCAACGTCATCGTCATCGTCAACGTCATCATCATCGTCATTGTCATCGTGATCGTTATCGTAATAGTCATCGTCATCATCACCATGGCCATCGCTATCGTCATTGTCATCGTTATCGTGATCGTAATCGTCATCGTCATCGTCATCGTCGTCGTCATCGTCATCGTCATCGTCATCGTCATCGTCATCGTCATCGTCATCGTCATCGTCATCGTCATCGTCATCGTCATCGCCATCGTCATAGTCATCGTCAACGTCATCGTCATCGAAATCGTCATCGTCATCGTCATCGTCATCGTCATCGTCATCGTCATCATCACCCTTGTCATCGCCATCGTCATCGTCATCGTCATCGTCATCGTCATCGTCATCGTCATCGTCATCGTCATCGTCATCGTCATCGTCATCGTCATCGTCATCGTCATCGTCATCGTCATCATCACCATTGCCATCGCCATCGTCATCGTCATCGTCATAGTCATCGTCATAGTCATCGTCATCGTCATCGTCATCGTCATCGTCGTCGTCCTCGCCATCGTCGTCGTCATCGTCATCATCATCTTGATCGGCATCGTCATCGTCTTCGTCATCGTCATCGTCATCAGCATCGTCGCCGTCATCAGCATCGTCACCGTCATCGTCATCGTCATCATCACCATTGCCATCGCCATCGTCATCATCATCGTCATTGTCATCGTCATCGTTATCGTCATAGTCATAGTCATCGTCGTCGTCATCGTCATCGTCATTGTCATCGTCATCGTCATCGTCATCGTCATCGTCATCGTCATCGTCATCGTCATCGTTATCGTCATCATCATTGTGATCGTCATCGTCATTGTCATCGTCATCGTCATCGTCATCGTCATCGTCATCGTCACCGTCATCGTCATCGTCATCGTCATCGTCATCGTCATCGTCATCGTTATCGTCATCGTCATCGTCATCGTTATCATCACCATTGCCATCGTCATCGTTATTGTTATCGTTATCGTCATCGCCATCAATATCATCATCGTCATCGT
The DNA here is from genome assembly GCA_963992785.1 of Tenthredo livida. Classification (NCBI taxonomy): domain Eukaryota; kingdom Metazoa; phylum Arthropoda; class Insecta; order Hymenoptera; family Tenthredinidae; genus Tenthredo; species Tenthredo livida. The sequence goes on along the minus strand of OZ023066.1, from coordinate 31,670,324 downwards.
CATCGTCATAGCCATCGCCATCGTTATCATTATCGTCATCGTCATCGTCATCGTCATCGTCATCGTCATCGCCATTGACATCGTCATCGTCATCGTCATCGTCATCGTCATCGTCATCGTTATCATCACCATTGCCATCGTCATCGCTATCGTCATCGTCATCGTCATCGTCATCATCACCATTGCCATCGCCATCGTCATAGTCATCGTCAACGTCATCGTCATCGAAATCGTCATCGTCGTCGTCATCGTCATCGTCATCGTCAACGTCATCGTCATCGCCATCGTCATCGTTATCGTCATCGTCATCGTCATCGTCATCGTTATCATCACCATCGCCATCGTCATCGCTATCGTCATCGTCATCGTCATCGTCATCATCACCATCGCCATCGTCATCGTCATAGTCATCGTCAACGTCATCGTCATCGAAATCGTCATCATCATCGTCATCTTCATCGTCATCGTCATCGTCATCGTCATCGTCATCGTCATCGTCATCATCACCATTGCCATTGCCATCGTCATCGTCATCGTCATCGTCATCGTCATCGTCATCGTCATCGTCATCGTTATCATCACCATTGCCATCGTCATCGCTATCGTCATCGTCATCGTCATCGTCATCATCACCATCGCCATCGCCATCGTCATAGTCATCGTCAACGTCATCGTCATCGAAATCGTCATCATCATCGTCATCGTCATCGCCATCGTCATCGTCATCGTCATCGTCAACGTCATCATCATCCTCATCGTCATCGTCATCGTCATCGTCATCGTTATCATCACCATTGCCATCGTCATCGTTATTGTTATCGTTATCGTCATCGCCATCAATATCATCATCGTCATCGTCATCGTCATAGCCATCGCCATCGTTATCATCATCGTCATCGTCATCGTCATCGTCATCGTCATCGTTATCATCACCATTGCCATCGTCATCGTTATTGTTATCGTTATCGTCATCGCCATCAATATCATCATCGTCATCGTCATCGTCATAGCCATCGCCATCGTTATCATCATCGTCATCGTCATCGTCATCGTCATCGTCATCGTCATCGTTATCATCACCATTGCCATCGTCATCGCTATCGTCATCGTCATCGTCATCGTCATCATCACCATTGCCATCGCAATCGTCATAGTCATCGTCAACGTCATCGTGATCGTCATCGTACTCGTCATCGTCATAGTCATCGTTATCGTCATCGTCATCGTCAACTTCATCGTGACGTCATCGTCATCGTCATCGTCATCATCACCATGGCCATCGCTATCGTCATTGTCATCGTTATCGTGATCGTAATCGTCATCGTCATCGTTATCGTCATCGTCATCGCCATCGTCATCGTCATCGTCATCGTCATCGTCAGCGTCATCGTCATCGTCATCGTCATCGTCATCATCACCATGGCCATAGCTATCGTCATCGTCATCGTTATCATCACCATTGCCATCGTCATCGATATCGTCATAGTCATCGTCATAGTCATCGTCATCGTCATCGTCATCGTCATCGTCATCGTCATCGTCATCGTCATCGTCATTGTCATCGTCATCGTCATCGTCATAATCATCGTCGTCGTCATCGTCGTCGTCATCGTCATCGTCAGCATCATCGTCATCGTCACCGTTATCATCACCATTGCCATCGTCATCGTCATCGTCATCGTCATCGTCATCGTCATCTTCATCGTCATCGTCATCGTCATCGTCATCGTCATCGTCATCGTCATCGTTATCGTCATCGTCATCGTTATCATCACCATTGCCATCGTCATCGTTATTGTCATCGTTATCGTCATCGTCATCGTCATCGTCATCGTCATCATCAGCATTGCCATCGCCATGGTAATAGTCATCGTCATCGTCATCGTCATCGTCATTGTCATCGTCATCGTCATCGTCATAGTCATCGTCGTCGTCATCGTCGTCGTCATCGTCATCGTCAGCATCATCGTCATCGTCATCGTCATCATCACCATGGCCATCGCTATCGTCATCGTCATCGTTATCATCACCATTGCCATCGTCATCGATATCGTCATAGTCATCGTCATAGTCATCGTCATCGTCATCGTAATCGTCATCGTCATCGTCATCGTCATCGTCATCGTCATCGTCATCGTCATCGTTATCATCACCATTGCCATCGTCATCGTTATTGTTATCGTTATCGTCATCGCCATCAATATCATCATCGTCATCGTCATCGTCATAGCCATCGCCATCGTTATCATTATCGTCATCGTCATCGTCATCGTCATAGCCATCGCCATCGTTATCATCATCGTTATCGTCATCGTCATCGTGATCGTCATCGTCATCGCCATTGACATCGTCATCGTCATCGTCATCGTCATCGTCATCGTCATCGTCATCGTCATCGTCATCGTCATCGTCATCGTCATCGTCATCGTCATCGTCATCGTCATCGTCATCGTCATCATCGTCGTCATCGTCAACGTCATCATCAGCATGGCCATCGCCATAGTCATCGTCATCGTCATCATCAACATTGCGATCGCTATCGTCATCGTCTTCGTCATCGTCATCGTCATCGTCATCGTCATCATCATCGTCATCGTCGTCGTCATCGTCATCATCATCGTCATCGTCATCGTCATCGTCATCGTCATCATCAACAATGCGATCGCCATCGTCATCGTATTCGTCATCATCACCGTCATCGTCACCGTCATCGTCATCGTCATCGTCATCGTCATCGTCATCGTCATCGTCAGCGTCATCGTCATCGTCATCGTCATCGTCATCATCACCATGGCCATCGCTATCGTCATCGTCATCGTTATCATCACCATTGCCATCGTCATCGATATCGTCATAGTCATCGTCATAGTCATCGTCATCGTAATCGTCATCGTCATCGTCATCGTCATCGTCATCGTCATCGTCATTGTCATCGTCATCGTCATCGTCATAATCATCGTCGTCGTCATCGTCGTCGTCATCGTCATCGTCAGCATCATCGTCATCGTCACCGTTATCATCACCATTGCCATCGTCATCGTCATCGTCATCGTCATCGTCATCGTCATCTTCATCGTCATCGTCATCGTCATCGTCATCGTCATCGTCATCGTCATCGTTATCGTCATCGTCATCGTTATCATCACCATTGCCATCGTCATCGTTATTGTCATCGTTATCGTCATCGTCATCGTCATCGTCATCATCAGCATTGCCATCGCCATGGTAATAGTCATCGTCATCGTCATCGTCATCGTCATTGTCATCGTCATCGTCATCGTCATAGTCATCGTCGTCGTCATCGTCGTCGTCATCGTCATCGTCAGCATCATCGTCATCGTCATCGTCATCATCACCATGGCCATCGCTATCGTCATCGTCATCGTTATCATAACCATTGCCATCGTCATCGATATCGTCATAGTCATCGTCATAGTCATCGTCATCGTCATCGTAATCGTCATCGTCATCGTCATCGTCATCGTCATCGTCATCGTCATCGTCATCGTTATCATCACCATTGCCATCGTCATCGTTATTGTTATCGTTATCGTCATCGCCATCAATATCATCATCGTCATCGTCATCGTCATCGTCATAGCCATCGCCATCGTTATCATTATCGTCATCGTCATCGTCATCGTCATCGTCATCGTCATCGCCATTGACATCGTCATCGTCATCGTCATCGTCATCGTCATCGTCATCGTTATCATCACCATTGCCATCGTCATCGCTATCGTCATCGTCATCGTCATCGTCATCATCACCATTGCCATCGCCATCGTCATAGTCATCGTCAACGTCATCGTCATCGAAATCGTCATCGTCATCGTCATCGTCATCGTCAACGTCATCGTCATCGCCATCGTCATCGTTATCGTCATCGTCATCGTCATCGTCATCGTTATCATCACCATTGCCATCGTCATCGCTATCGTCATCGTCATCGTCATCGTCATCATCACCATCGCCATCGCCATCGTCATAGTCATCGTCAACGTCATCGTCATCGAAATCGTCATCATCATCGTCATCGTCATCGTCATCGTCATCGTCATCGTCATCGTCATCATCACCATTGCCATCGCCATCGTCATCGTCATCGTCATCGTCATCGTCATCGTCATCGTCATCGTCATCGTCATCGTCATCGTCATCGTCATCGTCATCGTCATCGTTATCATCACCATTGCCATCGTCATCGCTATCGTCATCGTCATCGTCATCGTCATCATCACCATCGCCATCGCCATCGTCATAGTCATCGTCAACGTCATCGTCATCGAAATCGTCATCATCATCGTCATCGTCATCGCCATCGTCATCGTCATCGTCATCGTCAACGTCATCATCATCGTCATTGTCATCGTGATCGTTATCGTAATAGTCATCGTCATCATCACCATGGCCATCGCTATCGTCATTGTCATCGTTATCGTGATCGTAATCGTCATCGTCATCGTCATCGTCGTCATCATCGTCATCGTCATCGTCATCGTCATCGTCATCGTCATCGTCATCGTCATCGTCATCGTCATCGTCATCGTCATCGTCATCGTTATCATCACCATTGCCATCGTCATCGTTATTGTTATCATTATCGTCATCGCCATCAATATCATCATCGTCATCGTCATCGTCATAGCCATCGCCATCGTTATCGTCATCGTCATCGTCATCGTCATCGTCATCGCCATTGACATCGTCATCGTCATCGTCATCGTCATCGTCATCGTCATCGTCATCGTCATCGTCATCGTCATCGTTATCATCACCATTGCCATCGTCATCGTTATTGTCATCGTTATCGTCATCGTCATCGTCATCGTCATCGTCATCATCAGCATTGCCATCGCCATGGTAATAGTCATCGTCATCGTCATCGTCATCGTCATTGTCATCGTCATCGTCATCGTCATAGTCATCGTCGTCGTCATCGTCGTCGTCATCGTCATCGTCAGCATCATCGTCAACGTCATCGTCATCGTCATCGTCAACGTCATCATCACCATCGCCATCGCTATCGTCATCGTCATCGTCATCGTCATCATCACCATCGACGTCGCCATCGTCATTACCATCGTTATCGTCATCGTAATCGTCATCGTCATCGTTATCGTCATCGTCATCGCCATCGTCATCGTTATCATCACCATTGCCATCGTCATCGTTATTGTCATCGTTATCGTCATCGTCATCGTCATCGTCATCGTCATCGTCATTGTCATCGTCATCGTCATCGTCATAGTCATCGTCGTCGTCATCGTCGTCGTCATCGTCATCGTCAGCGTCATCGTCATCGTCATCGTCATCGTCATCATCACCATGGCCATCGCTATCGTCATCGTCATCGTTATCATCACCATTGCCATCGTCATCGATATCGTCATAGTCATCGTCATAGTCATCGTCATCGTAATCGTCATCGTCATCGTCATCGTCATCGTCATCGTCATGGTCATTGTCATCGTCATCGTCATCGTCATAGTCATCGTCGTCGTCATCGTCGTCGTCATCGTCATCGTCAGCATCATCGTCATCGTCACCGTTATCATCACCATTGCCATCGTCATCGTCATCGTCATCGTCATCGTCATCGTCATCTTCATCGTCATCGTCATCGTCATCGTCATCGTCATCGTCATCGTCATCGTCATCGTCATCGTCATCGTTATCATCACCATTGCCATCGTCATCGTTATTCTCATCGTTATCGTCATCGTCATCGTCATCGTCATCGTCATCATCAGCATTGCCATCGCCATAGTAATAGTCATCGTCATCGTCATCGTCATCGTCATTGTCATCGTCATCGTCATCGTCATAGTCATCGTCGTCGTCATCGTCGTCGTCATCGTCATCGTCAGCATCATCGTCATCGTCATCGTCATCGTCATCATCACCATGGCCATCGCTATCGTCATCGTCATCGTTATCATCACCATTGCCATCGTCATCGATATCGTCATAGTCATCGTCATAGTCATCGTCATCGTAATCGTCATCATCATCGTCATCGTCATCGTCATCGTCATCGTCATTGTCATCGTCATCGTCATCGTCATTGTCATCGTCATCGTCATCGTCATAGTCATCGTCGTAGTCATCGTCATCGTCATCGTCATCGTCATCGTCATCGTCATCGTCATCGTCATCGTTATCGTCATCATCATTGTCATCGTCATCGTCATTGTCAACGTCATCGTCATCGTCATCGTCATCGTCATCGTCATCGTCATCGTCATCGTCATCGTCATCGTCATCGTCATCGTAATCGTCATCATCATCGTCATCGTCATCGTCATCGTCATCGTCATTGTCATCGTCATCGTCATCGTCATTGTCATCGTCATCGTCATCGTCATAGTCATCGTCGTCGTCATAGCCATCGCCATCGTTATCATTATCGTCATCGTCATCGTCATCGTCATCGTCATCGTCATCGCCATTCACGTCGTCATCGTCATCGTCATCGTCATCGTCATCGTCATCGTCATCGTTATCATCACCATTGCCATCGTCATCGCAATCGTCATCGTCATCGTCATCGTCATCATCACCATTGCCATCGCCATCGTCGTAGTCATCGTCAACGTCATCGTCATCGAAATCGTCATCGTCATCGTCATCGTCATCGTCAACGTCATCGTCATCGCCATCGTCATCGTTATCGTCATCGTCATCGTCATCGTCATCGTCATCGTCATCGTTATCATCACCATTGCCATCGTCATCGCTTTCGTCATCGTCATCGTCATCGTCATCATCACCATCGCCATCGCCATCGTCATAGTCATCGTCAACGTCATCGTCATCGAAATCGTCATCATCATCGTCATCGTCATCGCCATCGTCAACGTCATCGTCATCGTCAACGTCATCATCATCGTCATTGTCATCGTGATCGTTATCGTAATAGTCATCGTTATCATCACCATTGCCATCGTCATCGATATCGTCATAGTCATCGTCATAGTCATCGTCATCGTAATCGTCATCATCATCGTCATCGTCATCGTCATCGTCATCGTCATTGTCATCGTCATCGTCATCGTCATTGTCATCGTCATCGTCATCGTCATAGTCATCGTCGTCGTCATCGTCATCGTCATCGTCATCGTCATCGTCATCGTCATCGTCATCGTCATCGTTATCGTCATCATCATTGTCATCGTCATCGTCATTGTCAACGTCATCGTCATCGTCATCGTCATCGTCATCGTCATCGTCATCGTCATCGTCATCGTCATCGTCATCGTCATCGTCATCGTCATCGTCATCGTCATCGTCATCGTTATCATCACCATTGCCATCGTCATCGTTATTGTTATCGTTATCGTCATCGCCATCAATATCATCATCGTCATCGTCATCGTCATAGCCATCGCCATCGTTATCATTATCGTCATCGTCATCGTCATCGTCATCGTCATCGTCATCGCCATTGACGTCGTCATCGTCATCGTCATCGTCATCGTCATCGTCAACGTCATCGTCATCGCCATCGTCATCGTTATCGTCATCGTCATCGTCATCGTCATCGTCATCGTCATCGTTATCATCACCATTGCCATCGTCATCGCTTTCGTCATCGTCATCGTCATCGTCATCATCACCATCGCCATCGCCATCGTCATAGTCATCGTCAACGTCATCGTCATCGAAATCGTCATCATCATCGTCATCGTCATCGCCATCGTCAACGTCATCGTCATCGTCAACGTCATCATCATCGTCATTGTCATCGTGATCGTTATCGTAATAGTCATCGTCATCATCACCATGGCCATCGCTATCGTCATTGTCATCGTTATCGTGATCGTAATCGTCATCGTCATCGTCATCGTCGTCGTCATCGTCATCGTCATCGTCATCGTCATCGTCATCGTCATCGTCATCGTCATCGTCATCGTCATCGTCATCGTCATCGCCATCGTCATAGTCATCGTCAACGTCATCGTCATCGAAATCGTCATCGTCATCGTCATCGTCATCGTCATCGTCATCGTCATCATCACCCTTGTCATCGCCATCGTCATCGTCATCGTCATCGTCATCGTCATCGTCATCGTCATCGTCATCGTCATCGTCATCGTCATCGTCATCGTCATCGTCATCGTCATCATCACCATTGCCATCGCCATCGTCATCGTCATCGTCATAGTCATCGTCATAGTCATCGTCATCGTCATCGTCATCGTCATGGTCGTCGTCCTCGCCATCGTCGTCGTCATCGTCATCGTCATCGTCATCGTTATCATCACCATTGCGATCGTCATCGTTATTGTTATCATTATCGTCATCGCCATCAATATCATCATCGTCATCGTCATCGTCATAGCCATCGCCATCGTTATCGTCATCGTCATCGTCATCGTCATCGTCATCGCCATTGACATCGTCATCTTCATCGTCATCGTCATCGTCATCGTCATCGTCATCGTCATCGTCATCGTCATCGTTATCATCACCATTGCCATCGTCATCGTTATTGTCATCGTCATCGTCATCGTCATCGTCATCGTCATCGTCATCGCCATTGACGTCGTCATCGTCATCGTCATCGTCATCGTCATAGCCATCGCCATCGTTATCGTCATCGTCATCGTCATCGTCATCGTCATCGCCATTGACATCGTCATCGTCATCGTCATCGTCATCGTCATCGTCATCGTCATCGTCATCGTCATCGTCATCGTCATCATCACCATGGCCATCGCTATCGTCATTGTCATCGTTATCGTGATCGTAATCGTCATCGTCATCGTCATCGTCGTCATCATCGTCATCGTCATCGTCATCGTCATCGTCATCGTCATCGTCATCGTTATCGTCATCGTCATCGTCATCGTCATCGTCATCGTTATCATCACCATTGCCATCGTCATCGTTATTGTTATCATTATCGTCATCGCCATCAATATCATCATCGTCATCGTCATCGTCATAGCCATCGCCATCGTTATCGTCATCGTCATCGTCATCGTCATCGTCATCGCCATTGACATCGTCATCGTCATCGTTATCGTCATCGTCATCGTCATCGTCATCGTCATCGTCATCGTCATCGTTATCATCACCATTGCCATCGTCATCGTTATTGTCATCGTTATCGTCATCGTCATCGTCATCGTCATCGTCATCATCAGCATTGCCATCGCCATGGTAATAGTCATCGTCATCGTCATCGTCATCGTCATTGTCATCGTCATCGTCATCGTCATAGTCATCGTCGTCGTCATCGTCGTCGTCATCGTCATCGTCAGCATCATCGTCAACGTCATCGTCATCGTCATCGTCAACGTCATCATCACCATCGCCATCGCTATCGTCATCGTCATCGTCATCGTCATCATCACCATCGACGTCGCCATCGTCATTACCATCGTTATCGTCATCGTAATCGTCATCGTCATCGTTATCGTCATCGTCATCGCCATCGTCATCGTTATCATCACCATTGCCATCGTCATCGTTATTGTCATCGTTATCGTCATCGTCATCGTCATCGTCATCGTCATCGTCATTGTCATCGTCATCGTCATCGTCATAGTCATCGTCGTCGTCATCGTCGTCGTCATCGTCATCGTCAGCGTCATCGTCATCGTCATCGTCATCGTCATCATCACCATGGCCATCGCTATCGTCATCGTCATCGTTATCATCACCATTGCCATCGTCATCGATATCGTCATAGTCATCGTCATAGTCATCGTCATCGTAATCGTCATCGTAATCGTCATCGTCATCGTCATCGTCATCGTCATTGTCATCGTCATCGTCATCGTCATAGTCATCGTCGTCGTCATCGTCGTCGTCATCGTCATCGTCAGCATCATCGTCATCGTCACCGTTATCATCACCATTGCCATCGTCATCGTCATCGTCATCGTCATCGTCATCGTCATCTTCATCGTCATCGTCATCGTCATCGTCATCGTCATCGTCATCGTCATCGTCATCGTTATCATCACCATTGCCATCGTCATCGTTATTCTCATCGTTATCGTCATCGTCATCGTCATCGTCATCGTCATCATCAGCATTGCCATCGCCATGGTAATAGTCATCGTCATCGTCATCGTCATCGTCATTGTCATCGTCATCGTCATCGTCATAGTCATCGTCGTCGTCATCGTCGTCGTCATCGTCATCGTCAGCATCATCGTCATCGTCATCGTCATCGTCATCATCACCATGGCCATCGCTATCGTCATCGTCATCGTTATCATCACCATTGCCATCGTCATCGATATCGTCATAGTCATCGTCATAGTCATCGTCATCGTAATCGTCATCATCATCGTCATCGTCATCGTCATCGTCATCGTCATTGTCATCGTCATCGTCATCGTCATTGTCATCGTCATCGTCATCGTCATAGTCATCGTCGTCGTCATCGTCATCGTCATCGTCATCGTCATCGTCATCGTCATCGTCATCGTCATCGTTATCGTCATCATCATTGTCATCGTCATCGTCATTGTCAACGTCATCGTCATCGTCATCGTCATCGTCATCGTCATCGTCATCGTCATCGTTATCGTCATCGTCATCGTCATCGTCATCGTCATCGTCATCGTCATCGTTATCATCACCATTGCCATCGTCATCGTTATTGTTATCGTTATCGTCATCGCCATCAATATCATCATCGTCATCGTCATCGTCATAGCCATCGCCATCGTTATCATTATCGTCATCGTCATCGTCATCGTCATCGTCATCGTCATCGCCATTGACGTCGTCATCGTCATCGTCATCGTCATCGTCATCGTCATCGTCATCGTTATCATCACCATTGCCATCGTCATCGCAATCGTCATCGTCATCGTCATCGTCATCATCACCATTGCCATCGCCATCGTCGTAGTCATCGTCAACGTCATCGTCATCGAAATCGTCATCGTCATCGTCATCGTCATCGTCAACGTCATCGTCATCGCCATCGTCATCGTTATCGTCATCGTCATCGTCATCGTCATCGTCATCGTCATCGTTATCATCACCATTGCCATCGTCATCGCTTTCGTCATCGTAATCGTCATCGTCATCATCACCATCGCCATCGCCATCGTCATAGTCATCGTCAACGTCATCGTCATCGAAATCGTCATCATCATCGTCATCGTCATCGCCATCGTCAACGTCATCGTCATCGTCAACGTCATCATCATCGTCATTGTCATCGTGATCGTTATCGTAATAGTCATCGTTATCATCACCATTGCCATCGTCATCGATATCGTCATAGTCATCGTCATAGTCATCGTCATCGTAATCGTCATCATCATCGTCATCGTCATCGTCATCGTCATCGTCATTGTCATCGTCATCGTCATCGTCATTGTCATCGTCATCGTCATCGTCATAGTCATCGTCGTCGTCATCGTCATCGTCATCGTCATCATCATCGTCATCGTCATCGTCATCGTCATCGTTATCGTCATCATCATTGTCATCGTCATCGTCATTGTCAACGTCATCGTCATCGTCATCGTCATCGTCATCGTCATCGTCATCGTCATCGTCATCGTCATCGTCATCGTCATCGTCATCGTTATCATCACCATTGCCATCGTCATCGTTATTGTTATCGTTATCGTCATCGCCATCAATATCATCATCGTCATCGTCATCGTCATAGCCATCGCCATCGTTATCATTATCGTCATCGTCATCGTCATCGTCATCGTCATCGTCATCGCCATTGACGTCGTCATCGTCATCGTCATCGTCATCGTCATCGTCAACGTCATCGTCATCGCCATCGTCATCGTTATCGTCATCGTCATCGTCATCGTCATCGTCATCGTCATCGTTATCATCACCATTGCCATCGTCATCGCTTTCGTCATCGTCATCGTCATCGTCATCATCACCATCGCCATCGCCATCGTCATAGTCATCGTCAACGTCATCGTCATCGAAATCGTCATCATCATCGTCATCGTCATCGCCATCGTCAACGTCATCGTCATCGTCAACGTCATCATCATCGTCATTGTCATCGTGATCGTTATCGTAATAGTAATCGTCATCATCACCATGGCCATCGCTATCGTCATTGTCATCGTTATCGTGATCGTAATCGTCATCGTCATCGTCATCGTCGTCGTCATCGTCATCGTCATCGTCATCGTCATCGTCATCGTCATCGTCATCGTCATCGTCATCGTCATCGTCATCGTCATCGCCATCGTCATAGTCATCGTCAACGTCATCGTCATCGAAATCGTCATCGTCATCGTCATCGTCATCGTCATCGTCATCGTCATCATCACCCTTGTCATCGCCATCGTCATCGTCATCGTCATCGTCATCGTCATGGTCGTCGTCCTCGCCATCGTCGTCGTCATCGTCATCATCATCTTGATCGGCATCGTCATCGTCTTCGTCATCGTCATCGTCATCAGCATCGTCGCCGTCATCAGCATCGTCACCGTCATCGTCATCGTCATCATCACCATTGCCATCGCCATCGTCATCATCATCGTCATTGTCATCGTCATCGTTATCGTCATAGTCATAGTCATCGTCGTCGTCATCGTCATCGTCATTGTCATCGTCATCGTTATCGTCATCGTCATCATCACCATTGACGTCGCCATCGTCATCACATCGTCATCGTCATCATCACCATTGCCATCGTCATCGTGATCGTCAACGTCATCGTCATCGTCATCGTCATTGTCATCGTCATCGTCATCGTCATCGTCATCGTCATCGTTATTGTCATCGTAATCGTCATCGTCATCGTCATCGTCATCGTCATCGTCATCATCATCGTCATCGTCATCGTCATCGTCATCGTCATCGTCATCGTCATCGTCATCGTCATCGTCATCATCACCATTGCCACCGCCATCGTCATCGTCATCGTCATCGTCATCGTCATCGTCATAGTCATCGTCATCGTCATCGTCATCGTCATCGTCATCGTCGTCGTCATCGTGATCGCCGTCGTCATCGTCATCATCATCTTGATCGGCATCGTCATCGTCTTCGTCATCGTCATCGTCATCAGCATCGACGCCGTCATCAGCATCGTCATCGTCATCGTCATCGTCATCATCACCATTGCCATCGCCATCGTCATCATCATCGTCATCGTCATCGTCGTCGTCATCGTCATCGTCATCTTCATAGTCATCGTCGTCGTCATCGTCGTCGTCATCGTCATCGTCAGCGTCATCGTAATCGTCATCGTCATCGTCATCATCACCATGGCCATCGCTATCGTCATCGTCATCGTTATCATCACCATTGCCATCGTCATCGATATCGTCATAGTCATCGTCATAGTCATCGTCATCGTAATCGTCATCGTGATCGTCATCGTCATCGTCATCGTCATCGTCATTGTCATCGTCATCGTCATCGTCATAGTCATCGTCGTCGTCATCGTCGTCGTCATCGTCATCGTCAGCATCATCGTCATCGTCACCGTTATCATCACCATTGCCATCGTCATCGTCATCGTCATCGTCATCGTCATCGTCATCTTCATCGTCATCGTCATCGTCATCGTCATCGTCATCGTCATCGTCATCGTCATCGTCATCGTCATCGTCATCGTCATCGTCATCGTTATCATCACCATTGCCATCGTCATCGTTATTGTCATCGTTATCGTCATCGTCATCGTCATCGTCATCGTCATCATCAGCATTGCCATCGCCATGGTAATAGTCATCGTCATCGTCATCGTCATCGTCATTGTCATCGTCATCGTCATCGTCATAGTCATCGTCGTCGTCATCGTCGTCGTCATCGTCATCGTCAGCATCATCGTCATCGTCATCGTCATCGTCATCATCACCATGGCCATCGCTATCGTCATCGTCATCGTTATCATCACCATTGCCATCGTCATCGATATCGTCATAGTCATCGTCATAGTCATCGTCATCGTAATCGTCATCGTCATCGTCATCGTCATCGTCATTGTCATCGTCATCGTCATCGTCATAGTCATCGTCGTCGTCATCGTCATCGTCATCGTCATCGTCATCGTCATCGTCATCGTCATCGTCATCGTCATCGTCATCGTCATCGTCATCGTTATCGTCATCATCATTGTGATCGTCATCGTCATTGTCAACGTCATCGTCATCGTCATCGTCATCGTCATCGTCATCGTCATCGTCATCGTCATCGTCATCGTCATCGTCATCGTTATCGTCATCGTCATCGTCATCGTTATCATCACCATTGCCATCGTCATCGTTATTGTTATCGTTATCGTCATCGCCATCAATATCATCATCGTCATCGTCATCGTCATAGCCATCGCCATCGTTATCATTATCGTCATCGTCATCGTCATCGTCATCGTCATCGTCATCGCCATTGACATCGTCATCGTCATCGTCATCGTCATCGTCATCGTCATCGTTATCATCACCATTGCCATCGTCATCGCTATCGTCATCGTCATCGTCATCGTCATCATCACCATTGCCATCGCCATCGTCATAGTCATCGTCAACGTCATCGTCATCGAAATCGTCATCGTCATCGTCATCGTCATCGTCATCGTCAACGTCATCGTCATCGCCATCGTCATCGTTATCGTCATCGTCATCGTCATCGTCATCGTTATCATCACCATCGCCATCGTCATCGCTATCGTCATCGTCATCGTCATCGTCATCATCACCATCGCCATCGCCATCGTCATAGTAATCGTCAACGTCATCGTCATCGAAATCGTCATCATCATCGTCATCGTCATCGTCATCGTCATCGTCATCGTCATCGTCATCGTCATCATCACCATTGCCATTGCCATCGTCATCGTCATCGTCATCGTCATCGTCATCGTCATCGTCATCGTCATCGTTATCACCACCATTGCCATCGTCATCGCTATCGTCATCGTCATCGTCATCGTCATCATCACCATCGCCATCGCCATCGTCATAGTCATCGTCAACGTCATCGTCATCGAAATCGTCATCATCATCGTCATCGTCATCGCCATCGTCATCGTCATCGTCATCGTCAACGTCATCATCATCGTCATCGTCATCGTCATCGTCATCGTCATCGTTATCATCACCATTGCCATCGTCATCGTTATTGTTATCGTTATCGTCATCGCCATCAATATCATCATCGTCATCGTCATCGTCATAGCCATCGCCATCGTTATCATCATCGTCATCGTCATCGTCATCGTCATCGTCATCGTTATCATCACCATTGCCATCGTCATCGTTATTGTTATCGTTATCGTCATCGCCATCAATATCATCATCGTCATCGTCATCGTCATAGCCATCGCCATCGTTATCATCATCGTCATCGTCATCGTCATCGTCATCGTCATCGTCATCGTTATCATCACCATTGCCATCGTCATCGCTATCGTCATCGTCATCGTCATCGTCATCATCACCATTGCCATCGCCAGCGTCATAGTCATCGTCAACGTCATCGTCATCGAAATCGTCATCGTCATCGTCATCGTCATCGTCAACGTCATCGTCATCGCCATCGTCATCGTTATCGTCATCGTTCGTCATCGTCATCGTTATCATCACCATTGCCATCGTCATCGCTATCGTCATCGTCATCGTCATCGTCATCATCACCATCGCCATCGCCATCGTCATGGTCATCGTCAACGTCATCGTCATCGAAATCGTCATCGTCATCGTCATCGTCATCGTCATCGTCATCGTCATCGTCATCGTCATCGTCATCGTCATCGTCATCGTCATCGTGATCATCACCATTGCCATCGTCATCGCTATCGTCATCGTCATCGTCATCGTCATCATCACCATCGCCATCGCCATCGTCATAGTCATCGTCAACGTCATCGTCATCGTCATCGTCATCGTCATCATCACCATGGCTATCGCTATCGTCATTGTCATCGTTATCGTGATCGTAATCGTCATCGTCATCGTCATCGTCATCGTCATCGTCATCGTTATCATCACCATTGCCATCGTCATCGCTATCGTCATCGTCATCGTCATCGTCATCATCACCATTGCCATCGCCATCGTCATAGTCATCGTCAACGTCATCGTCATCGAAATCGTCATCGTCATCGTCATCGTCATCGTCAACGTCATCGTCATCGCCATCGTCATCGTTATCGTCATCGTCATCGTCATCGTCATCGTCATCGTCATCGTTATCATCACCATTGCCATCGTCATCGCTTTCGTCATCGTCATCGTCATCGTCATCATCACCATCGCCATCGCCATCGTCATAGTCATCGTCAACGTCATCGTCATCGAAATCGTCATCATCATCGTCATCGTAATCGCCATCGTCAACGTCATCGTCATCGTCAACGTCATCATCATCGTCATTGTCATCGTGATCGTTATCGTAATAGTCATCGTCATCATCACCATGGCCATCGCTATCGTCATTGTCATCGTTATCGTGATCGTAATCGTCATCGTCATCGTCATCGTCGTCGTCATCGTCATCGTCATCGTCATCGTCATCGTCATCGTCATCGCCATCGTCATAGTCATCGTCAACGTCATCGTCATCGAAATCGTCATCGTCATCGTCATCGTCATCGTCATCGTCATCGTCATCGTCATCATCACCCTTGTCATCGCCATCGTCATCGTCATCGTCATCGTCATCGTCATCGTCATCGTCATCGTCATCGTCATCGTCATCGTCATAGCCATCGCCATCGTTATCATTATCGTCATCGTCATCGTCATCGTCATCGTCATCGTCATCGCCATTGACATCGTCATCGTCATCGTCATCGTCATCGGCATCGTCATCGTTATCATCACCATTGCCATCGTCATCGCTATCGTCATCGTCATCGTCATCGTCATCATCACCATTGCCATCGCCATCGTCATAGTCATCGTCAACGTCATCGTCATCGAAATCGTCATCGTCATCGTCATCGTCATCGTCATCGTCAACGTCATCGTCATCGCCATCGTCATCGTTATCGTCATCGTCATCGTCATCGTCATCGTTATCATCACCATCGCCATCGTCATCGCTATCGTCATCGTCATCGTCATCGTCATCATCACCATCGCCATCGCCATCGTCATAGTCATCGTCAACGTCATCGTCATCGAAATCGTCATCATCATCGTCATCGTCATCGTCATCGTCATCGTCATCGTCATCGTCATCGTCATCGTCATCATCACCATTGCCATTGCCATCGTCATCGTCATCGTCATCGTCATCGTCATCGTCATCGTCATCGTCATCGTTATCATCACCATTGCCATCGTCATCGCTATCGTCATCGTCATCGTCATCGTCATCATCACCATCGCCATCGCCATCGTCATAGTCATCGTCAACGTCATCGTCATCGAAATCGTCATCATCATCGTCATCGTCATCGCCATCGTCATCGTCATCGTCATCGTCAACGTCATCATCATCGTCATCGTCATCGTCATCGTCACCGTCATCGTTATCATCACCATTGCCATCGTCATCGTTATTGTTATCGTTATCGTCATCGCCATCAATATCATCATCGTCATCGTCATCGTCATAGCCATCGCCATCGTTATCATCATCGTCATCGTCATCGTCATCGTCATCGTCATCGTCATCGTTATCATCACCATTGCCATCGTCATCGTTATTGTTATCGTTATCGTCATCGCCATCAATATCATCATCGTCATCGTCATCGTCATAGCCATCGCCATCGTTATCATCATCGTCATCGTCATCGTCATCGTCATCGTCATCGTCATCGTTATCATCACCATTGCCATCGTCATCGCTATCGTCATCGTCATCGTCATCGTCATCATCACCATTGCCATCGCCATCGTCATAGTCATCGTCAACGTCACCGTCATCGAAATCGTCATCGTCATCGTCATCGTCATCGTCAACGTCATCGTCATCGCCATCGTCATCGTTATCGTCATCGTTCGTCATCGTCATCGTTATCATCACCATTGCCATCGTCATCGCTATCGTCATCGTCATCGTCATCGTCATCATCACCATCGCCATCGCCATCGTCATGGTCATCGTCAACGTCATCGTCATCGAAATCGTCATCGTCATCGTCATCGTCATCGTCATCGTCATCGTCATCGTCATCGTCATCGTCATCGTCATCGTCATCGTCATCGTGATCATCACCATTGCCATCGTCATCGCTATCGTCATCGTCATCGTCATCGTCATCATCACCATCGCCATCGCCATCGTCATAGTCATCGTCAACGTCATCGTCATCGTCATCGTCATCGTCATCATCACCATGGCTATCGCTATCGTCATTGTCATCGTTATCGTGATCGTAATCGTCATCGTCATCGTCATCGTCATCGTCATCGTCATCGTTATCATCACCATTGCCATCGTCATCGCTATCGTCATCGTCATCGTCATCGTCATCATCACCATTGCCATCGCCATCGTCATAGTCATCGTCAACGTCATCGTCATCGAAATCGTCATCGTCATCGTCATCGTCATCGTCAACGTCATCGTCATCGCCATCGTCATCGTTATCGTCATCGTCATCGTCATCGTCATCGTCATCGTCATCGTTATCATCACCATTGCCATCGTCATCGCTTTCGTCATCGTCATCGTCATCGTCATCATCACCATCGCCATCGCCATCGTCATAGTCATCGTCAACGTCATCGTCATCGAAATCGTCATCATCATCGTCATCGTCATCGCCATCGTCAACGTCATCGTCATCGTCAACGTCATCATCATCGTCATTGTCATCGTGATCGTTATCGTAATAGTCATCGTCATCATCACCATGGCCATCGCTATCGTCATTGTCATCGTTATCGTGATCGTAATCGTCATCGTCATCGTCATCGTCGTCGTCATCGTCATCGTCATCGTCATCGTCATCGTCATCGTCATCGTCATCGTCATCGTCATCGTCATCGTCATCGCCATCGTCATAGTCATCGTCAACGTCATCGTCATCGAAATCGTCATCGTCATCGTCATCGTCATCGTCATCGTCATCGTCATCGTCATCGTCATCGTCATCGTCATCGTCATTGTCATCGTGATCGTTATCGTAATAGTCATCGTCATCATCACCATGGCCATCGCTATCGTCATTTTCATCGTTATCGTGATCGTAATCGTCATCGTCATCGTCATCGTCATCGTCATCGTCATCGTCATCGTCATCGTCATCGTCATCGTCATCGTCATCGTCATCATCACCATTGCCATCGCCATCGTCATCGTCATCGTCATAGTCATCGTCATAGTCATCGTCATCGTCATCGTCATCGTCATCGTCGTCGTCCTCGCCATCGTCGTCGTCATCGTCATCATCATCTTGATCGGCATCGTCATCGTCTTCGTCATCGTCATCGTCATCAGCATCGTCGCCGTCATCAGCATCGTCACCGTCATCGTCATCGTCATCATCACCATTGCCATCGCCATCGTCATCATCATCGTCATTGTCATCGTCATCGTTATCGTCATAGTCATAGTCATCGTCGTCGTCATCGTCATCGTCATTGTCATCGTCATCGTTATCGTCATCGTCATCATCACCATTGACGTCGCCATCGTCATCACATCGTCATCGTTATCATCACCATTGCCATCGTCATCGTCATCATCATTGTCATCGTCATCGTCAACGTCATCGTCATCGTCATCGTAATCGTCATCATCACCATTGCCATCGTCATCGTGATCGTCAACGTCATCGTCATCGTCATCGTCATTGTCATCGTCATCGTCATCGTCATCGTCATCGTCATCGTCATCGTCATTGTCATCGTCATCGTCATCGTCATAGTCATCGTCGTCGTCATCGTCATCGTCATCGTCATCGTCATCGTCATCGTCATCGTCATCGTCATCGTCATCGTCATCGTCATCGTCATCGTTATCGTCATCATCATTGTGATCGTCATCGTCATTGTCAACGTCATCGTCATCGTCATCGTCATCGTCATCGTCATCGTCATCGTCATCGTCATCGTCATCGTCATCGTCATCGTTATCGTCATCGTCATCGTCATCGTTATCATCACCATTGCCATCGTCATCGTTATTGTTATCGTTATCGTCATCGCCATCAATATCATCATCGTCATCGTCATCGTCATAGCCATCGCCATCGTTATCATTATCGTCATCGTCATCGTCATCGTCATCGTCATCGTCATCGCCATTGACATCGTCATCGTCATCGTCATCGTCATCGTCATCGTCATCGTTATCATCACCATTGCCATCGTCATCGCTATCGTCATCGTCATCGTCATCGTCATCATCACCATTGCCATCGCCATCGTCATAGTCATCGTCAACGTCATCGTCATCGAAATCGTCATCGTCATCGTCATCGTCATCGTCATCGTCAACGTCATCGTCATCGCCATCGTCATCGTTATCGTCATCGTCATCGTCATCGTCATCGTTATCATCACCATCGCCATCGTCATCGCTATCGTCATCGTCATCGTCATCGTCATCATCACCATCGCCATCGCCATCGTCATAGTCATCGTCAACGTCATCGTCATCGAAATCGTCATCATCATCGTCATCGTCATCGTCATCGTCATCGTCATCGTCATCGTCATCGTCATCATCACCATTGCCATTGCCATCGTCATCGTCATCGTCATCGTCATCGTCATCGTCATCGTCATCGTCATCGTTATCATCACCATTGCCATCGTCATCGCTATCGTCATCGTCATCGTCATCGTCATCATCACCATCGCCATCGCCATCGTCATAGTCATCGTCAACGTCATCGTCATCGAAATCGTCATCATCATCGTCATCGTCATCGCCATCGTCATCGTCATCGTCATCGTCAACGTCATCATCATCGTCATCGTCATCGTCATCGTCATCGTCATCGTTATCATCACCATTGCCATCGTCATCGTTATTGTTATCGTTATCGTCATCGCCATCAATATCATCATCGTCATCGTCATCGTCATAGCCATCGCCATCGTTATCATCATCGTCATCGTCATCGTCATCGTCATCGTCATCGTTATCATCACCATTGCCATCGTCATCGTTATTGTTATCGTTATCGTCATCGCCATCAATATCATCATCGTCATCGTCATCGTCATAGCCATCGCCATCGTTATCATCATCGTCATCGTCATCGTCATCGTCATCGTCATCGTCATCGTTATCATCACCATTGCCATCGTCATCGCTATCGTCATCGTCATCGTCATCGTCATCATCACCATTGCCATCGCCATCGTCATAGTCATCGTCAACGTCATCGTCATCGAAATCGTCATCGTCATCGTCATCGTCATCGTCAACGTCATCGTCATCGCCATCGTCATCGTTATCGTCATCGTTCGTCATCGTCATCGTTATCATCACCATTGCAATCGTCATCGCTATCGTCATCGTCATCGTCATCGTCATCATGACCATCGCCATCGCCATCGTCATGGTCATCGTCAACGTCATCGTCATCGAAATCGTCATCGTCATCGTCATCGTCATCGTCATCGTCATCGTCATCGTCATCGTCATCGTCATCGTCATCGTCATCGTCATCGTCATCGTGATCATCACCATTGCCATCGTCATCGCTATCGTCATCGTCATCGTCATCGTCATCATCACCATCGCCATCGCCATCGTCATAGTCATCGTCAACGTCATCGTCATCGTCATCGTCATCGTCATCATCACCATGGCTATCGCTATCGTCATTGTCATCGTTATCGTGATCGTAATCGTCATCGTCATCGTCATCGTCATCGTCATCGTCATCGTTATCATCACCATTGCCATCGTCATCGCTATCGTCATCGTCATCGTCATCGTCATCATCACCATTGCCATCGCCATCGTCATAGTCATCGTCAACGTCATCGTCATCGAAATCGTCATCGTCATCGTCATCGTCATCGTCAACGTCATCGTCATCGCCATCGTCATCGTTATCGTCATCGTCATCGTCATCGTCATCGTCATCGTCATCGTTATCATCACCATTGCCATCGTCATCGCTTTCGTCATCGTCATCGTCATCGTCATCATCACCATCGCCATCGCCATCGTCATAGTCATCGTCAACGTCATCGTCATCGAAATCGTCATCATCATCGTCATCGTCATCGCCATCGTCAACGTCATCGTCATCGTCAACGTCATCATCATCGTCATTGTCATCGTGATCGTTATCGTAATAGTCATCGTCATCATCACCATGGCCATCGCTATCGTCATTGTCATCGTTATCGTGATCGTAATCGTCATCGTCATCGTCATCGTCGTCGTCATCGTCATCGTCATCGTCATCGTCATCGTCATCGTCATCGCCATCGTCATAGTCATCGTCAACGTCATCGTCATCGAAATCGTCATCGTCATCGTCATCGTCATCGTCATCGTCATCGTCATCGTCATCATCACCCTTGTCATCGCCATCGTCATCGTCATCGTCATCGTCATCGTCATCGTCATCGTCATCGTCATCGTCATCGTCATAGCCATCGCCATCGTTATCATTATCGTCATCGTCATCGTCATCGTCATCGTCATCGTCATCGCCATTGACATCGTCATCGTCATCGTCATCGTCATCGTCATCGTCATCGTTATCATCACCATTGCCATCGTCATCGCTATCGTCATCGTCATCGTCATCGTCATCATCACCATTGCCATCGCCATCGTCATAGTCATCGTCAACGTCATCGTCATCGAAATCGTCATCGTCATCGTCATCGTCATCGTCATCGTCAACGTCATCGTCATCGCCATCGTCATCGTTATCGTCATCGTCATCGTCATCGTCATCGTTATCATCACCATCGCCATCGTCATCGCTATCGTCATCGTCATCGTCATCGTCATCATCACCATCGCCATCGCCATCGTCATAGTCATCGTCAACGTCATCGTCATCGAAATCGTCATCATCATCGTCATCGTCATCGTCATCGTCATCGTAATCGTCATCGTCATCGTCATCGTCATCATCACCATTGCCATTGCCATCGTCATCGTCATCGTCATCATCATCGTCATCGTCATCGCCATCGTCATCGTCATCGTCATCGTCAACGTCATCATCATCGTCATCGTCATCGTCATCGTCACCGTCATCGTTATCATCACCATTGCCATCGTCATCGTTATTGTTATCGTTATCGTCATCGCCATCAATATCATCATCGTCATCGTCATCGTGATAGCCATCGCCATCGTTATCATCATCGTCATCGTCATCGTCATCGTCATCGTCATCGTCATCGTTATCATCACCATTGCCATCGTCATCGCTATCGTCATCGTCATCGTCATCGTCATCATCACCATTGCCATCGCCATCGTCATCGTCATCGTCATCGCCATCGTCATCGTCATCGTCATCGTCAACGTCATCATCATCGTCATCGTCATCGTCATCGTCATCGTCATCGTGATCATCACCATTGCCATCGTCATCGTTATTGTTATCGTTATCGTCATCGCCATCAATATCATCATCGTCATCGTCATCGTCATAGCCATCGCCATCGTTATCATCATCGTCATCGTCATCGTAATCGTCATCGTCATCGTCATCGTTATCATCACCATTGCCATCGTCATCGTTATTGTTATCGTAATCGTCATCGTCATCGTCATCGTCGTCGTCATCGTCATCGTCATCTTCATCGCCATCGTCATCGTCATCGTCATCGTCATCGTCATCGTCATCGTCATCGTCATCGTCATCGTCATCGTCATCGTCATTGTTATCATCACCATTGCCATCGTCATCGTTATTGTTATCGTTATCGTCATCGCCATCAATATCATCATCGTCATCGTCATCGTCATAGCCATCGCCGTCGTTATCATCATCGTCATCGTCATCGTCATCGTCATCGTCATCGTCATCGTCATCGCCATCGTCATCGTCATCGTCATCGTCATCGTCATCGTCATCGTCATCGTTATCATCACCATTGCCATCGTCATCGCTATCGTCATCGTCATCGTCATCGTCATCATCACCATCGCCATCGTCATCGTCATCGTCATCGTCAACATCATCGTGACGTCATCGTCATCGTCATCGTCATCATCACCATGGCCATCGCTATCGTCATTGTCATCGTTATCGTGATCGTCATCGTGATCGTCATCGTCATCGTCATCGTCATCGTCATCGTCATCATCACCATCGACGTCGCCATCGTCATCGTCATCGTCATCGTCAACGTCATCATCATCGTCATTGTCATCGTGATCGTGATCGTAATCGTCATCGTCATCGTCATCGAAATCGTCATCGTCATCGTCATCGTCATCGTCATCGTCATCGTCATCATCACCCTTGCCATCGCTATCGTCATCGTCATCGTCATCGTCATCGTCATCGTCATCGTCATCGTCATCGTCATCGTCATCATCACCATTGCCATCGCCATCGTCATCGTCATCGTCATCGTCATCGTCATCGTAATCGTCATCGTCATCGATATCGTCATCGTCATCGTCATCGTCATCGTCATCGTCATCGTCATCGTCATCGTCATCGTCATCGTCATCGTCATCGTCATCGTCATCGTCATCGTCATCGTCATCGTCATCACATCGTCATCCTTATCATCACCATTGCCATCGTCATCGTCATCATCATTGTCATCGTCATCGTCAACGTGATCGTGATCGTCATCGTACTCGTCATCGTCATAGTCATCGTTATCGTCATCGTCATCGTCAACTTCATCGTGACGTCATCGTCATCGTCATCGTCATCATCACCATGGCCATCGCTATCGTCATTGTCATCGTTATCGTGATCGTAATCGTCATCGTCATCGTTATCGTCATCGTTATCGCCATCGTCATCGTCATCGTCATCGTCATCGTCAGCGTCATCGTCATCGTCATCGTCATCGTCATCATCACCATGGCCATCGCTATCGTCATCGTCATCGTTATCATCACCATTGCCATCGTCATCGATATCGTCATAGTCATCGTCATAGTCATCGTCATCGTAATCGTCATCGTCATCGTCATCGTCATCGTCATCGTCATTGTCATCGTCATCGTCATCGTCATAATCATCGTCGTCGTCATCGTCGTCGTCATCGTCATCGTCAGCATCATCGTAATCGTCACCGTCATCATCACCATTGCCATCGTCATCGTCATCGTCATCGTCATCGTCATCGTCATCTTCATCGTCATCGTCATCGTCATCGTCATCGTCATCGTCATCGTTATTGTCATCGTAATCGTCATCGTCATCGTCATCGTCATCGTCATCGTCATCATCATCGTCATCGTCATCGTCATCGTCATCGTCATCGTCATCGTCATCGTCATCGTCATCGTCATCATCACCATTGCCATCGCCATCGTCATCGTCATCGTCATCGTCATCGTCATAGTCATCGTCATCGTCATCGTCATCGTCATCGTCATCGTCATCGTCGTCGTCATCGTGATCGTCATCATCACCATGGCCATCGCTATCGTCATCGTCATCGTTATCATCACCATTGCCATCGTCATCGATATCGTCATAGTCATCGTCATAGTCATCGTCATCGTAATCGTCATCGTCATCGTCATCGTCATCGTCATCGTCATCGTCATTGTCATCGTCATCGTCATCGTCATAATCATCGTCGTCGTCATCGTCGTCGTCATCGTCATCGTCAGCATCATCGTCATCGTCACCGTTATCATCACCATTGCCATCGTCATCGTCATCGTCATCGTCATCGTCATCGTCATCGTCATCGTCATCTTCATCGTCATCGTCATCGTCATCGTCATCGTCATCGTCATCGTCATCGTCATCGTCATCGTCATCGTCATCGTCATCATCATCGTCATCGTCGTCGTCATCGTCATCATCATCGTCATCGTCATCGTCATCGTCATCGTCATCATCAACAATGCGATCGCCATCGTCATCGTATTCGTCATCATCACCGTCATCGTCACCGTCATCGTCATCGTCATCGTCATCGTCATCGTCATCGTCATCGTCATCGTCAGCGTCATCGTCATCGTCATCGTCATCGTCATCATCACCATGGCCATCGCTATCGTCATCGTCATCGTTATCATCACCATTGCCATCGTCATCGATATCGTCATAGTCATCGTCATAGTCATCGTCATCGTAATCGTCATCGTCATCGTCATCGTCATCGTCATCGTCATCGTCATTGTCATCGTCATCGTCATCGTCATAATCATCGTCGTCGTCATCGTCGTCGTCATCGTCATCGTCAGCATCATCGTCATCGTCACCGTTATCATCACCATTGCCATCGTCATCGTCATCGTCATCGTCATCGTCATCGTCATCTTCATCGTCATCGTCATCGTCATCGTCATCGTCATCGTTATCGTCATCGTCATCGTTATCATCACCATTGCCATCGTCATCGTTATTGTCATCGTTATCGTCATCGTCATCGTCATCGTCATCATCAGCATTGCCATCGCCATGGTAATAGTCATCGTCATCGTCATCGTCATCGTCATTGTCATCGTCATCGTCATCGTCATAGTCATCGTCGTCGTCATCGTCGTCGTCATCGTCATCGTCAGCATCATCGTCATCGTCATCGTCATCATCACCATGGCCATCGCTATCGTCATCGTCATCGTTATCATCACCATTGCCATCGTCATCGATATCGTCATAGTCATCGTCATAGTCATCGTCATCGTCATCGTAATCGTCATCGTCATCGTCATCGTCATCGTCATCGTCATCGTCATCGTCATCGTTATCATCACCATTGCCATCGTCATCGTTATTGTTATCGTTATCGTCATCGCCATCAATATCATCATCGTCATCGTCATCGTCATCGTCATAGCCATCGCCATCGTTATCATTATCGTCATCGTCATCGTCATCGTCATCGTCATCGTCATCGCCATTGACATCGTCATCGTCATCGTCATCGTCATCGTCATCGTCATCGTTATCATCACCATTGCCATCGTCATCGCTATCGTCATCGTCATCGTCATCGTCATCATCACCATTGCCATCGCCATCGTCATAGTCATCGTCAACGTCATCGTCATCGAAATCGTCATCGTCATCGTCATCGTCATCGTCAACGTCATCGTCATCGCCATCGTCATCGTTATCGTCATCGTCATCGTCATCGTCATCGTTATCATCACCATTGCCATCGTCATCGCTATCGTCATCGTCATCGTCATCGTCATCATCACCATCGCCATCGCCATCGTCATTGTCATCGTCAACGTCATCGTCATCGAAATCGTCATCATCATCGTCATCGTCATCGTCATCGTCATCGTCATCGTCATCGTCATCATCACCATTGCCATCGCCATCGTCATCGTCATCGTCATCGTCATCGTCATCGTCATCGTCATCGTCATCGTCATCATCATCGTCATCGTCATCGTCATCGTCAGCGTCATTGTCATCGTCATCGTCATCGTCATTGTCATCGTCATCGTCATCGTCATAGTCATCGTCGTCGTCATCGTCATCGTCATCGTCATCGTCATCGTCATCGTCATCGTCATCGTCATCGTTATCGTCATCATCATTGTCATCGTCATCGTCATTGTCAACGTCATCGTCATCGTCATCGTCATCGTCATCGTCATCGTCATCGTCATCGTCATCGTCATCGTCATCGTCATCGTCATCGTCATCGTCATCGTCATCGTTATCATCACCATTGCCATCGTCATCGTTATTGTTATCGTTATCGTCATCGCCATCAATATCATCATCGTCATCGTCATCGTCATAGCCATCGCCATCGTTATCATTATCGTCATCGTCATCGTCATCGTCATCGTCATCGTCATCGCCATTGATGTCATCATCGTCATCGTCATCGTCTTCGTCATCGTCATCGTCATCGTTATCATCACCATTGCCATCGTCATCGCAATCGTCATCGTCATCGTCATCGTCATCATCACTATTGCCATCGCCATCGTCGTAGTCATCGTCAACGTCATCGTCATCGAAATCGTCATCGTCATCGTCATCGTCATCGTCAACGTCATCGTCATCGCCATCGTCATCGTTATCGTCATCGTCATCGTCATCGTCATCGTCATCGTCATCGTTATCATCACCATTGCCATCGTCATCGCTTTCGTCATCGTCATCGTCATCGTCATCATCACCATCGCCATCGCCATCGTCATAGTCATCGTCAACGTCATCGTCATCGAAATCGTCATCATCATCGTCATCGTCATCGCCATCGTCAACGTCATCGTCATCGTCAACGTCATCATCATCTTCATTGTCATCGTGATCGTTATCGTAATAGTCATCGTCATCATCACCATGGCCATCGCTATCGTCATTGTCATCGTTATCGTGATCGTAATCGTCATCGTCATCGTCATCGTCGTCGTCATCGTCATCGTCATCGTCATCGTCATCGTCATCGTCATCGTCATCGTCATCGTCATCGTCATCGTCATCGTCATCGTCATCGCCATCGTCATAGTCATCGTCAACGTCATCGTCATCGAAATCGTCATCGTCATCGTCATCGTCATCGTCATCGTCATCGTCATCATCACCCTTGTCATCGCCATCGTCATCGTCATCGTCATCGTCATCGTCATCGTCATCGTCATCGTCATCGTCATCGTCATCGTCATCGTCATCGTCATCGTCATCGTCATCATCACCATTGCCATCGCCATCGTCATCGTCATCGTCATAGTCATCGTCATAGTCATCGTCATCGTCATCGTCATCGTCATCGTCGTCGTCCTCGCCATCGTCGTCGTCATCGTCATCATCATCTTGATCGGCATCGTCATCGTCTTCGTCATCGTCATCGTCATCAGCATCGTCGCCGTCATCAGCATCGTCACCGTCATCGTCATCGTCATCATCACCATTGCCATCGCCATCGTCATCATCATCGTCATTGTCATCGTCATCGTTATCGTCATAGTCATAGTCATCGTCGTCGTCATCGTCATCGTCATTGTCATCGTCATCGTTATCGTCATCGTCATCATCACCATTGACGTCGCCATCGTCATCACATCGTCATCGTTATCATCACCATTGCCATCGTCATCGTCATCATCATTGTCATCGTCATCGTCAACGTCATCGTCATCGTCATCGTAATCGTCATCATCACCATTGCCATCGTCATCGTGATCGTCAACGTCAACGTCATCGTCATCGTCATTGTCATCGTCATCGTCATCGTCATCGTCATCGTCATCGTTATTGTCATCGTAATCGTCATCGTCATCGTCATCGTCATCGTCATCGTCATCATCATCGTCATCGTCATCGTCATCGTCATCGTCATCGTCATCGTCATCGTCATCATCATCGTCATCGTCATCGTCATCGTCATCGTCATCGTCATCGTCATCGTCATCGTCATCGTCATCATCACCATTGCCATCGCCATCGTCATCGTCATCGTCATCGTCATCGTCATCGTCATAGTCATCGTCATCGTCATCGTCATCGTCATCGTCATCGTCGTCGTCATCGTGATCGCCGTCGTCATCGTCATCATCATCTTGATCGGCATCGTGATCGTCTTCGTCATCGTCATCGTCATCAGCATCGACGCCGTCATCAGCATCGTCATCGTCATCGTCATCGTCATCATCACCATTGCCATCGCCATCGTCATCATCATCGTCATCGTCATCGTCGTCGTCATCGTCATCGTCATCGTCATAGTCATCGTCGTCGTCATCGTCGTCGTCATCGTCATCGTCAGCGTCATCGTCATCGTCATCGTCATCGTCATCATCACCATGGCCATCGCTATCGTCATCGTCATCGTTATCATCACCATTGCCATCGTCATCGATATCGTCATAGTCATCGTCATAGTCATCGTCATCGTAATCGTCATCGTCATCGTCATCGTCATCGTCATCGTCATCGTCATTGTCATCGTCATCGTCATCGTCATAGTCATCGTCGTCGTCATCGTCGTCGTCATCGTCATCGTCAGCATCATCGTCATCGTCACCGTTATCATCACCATTGCCATCGTCATCGTCATCGTCATCGTCATCGTCATCGTCATCTTCATCGTCATCGTCATCGTCATCGTCATCGTCATCGTCATCGTCATCGTCATCGTCATCGTTATCATCACCATTGCCATCGTCATCGTTATTGTCATCGTTATCGTCATCGTCATCGTCATCGTCATCGTCATCATCAGCATTGCCATCCCCATGGTAATAGTCATCGTCATCGTCATCGTCATCGTCATTGTCATCGTCATCGTCATCGTCATAGTCATCGTCGTCGTCATCGTCGTCGTCATCGTCATCGTCAGGATCATCGTCATCGTCATCGTCATCGTCATCATCACCATGGCCATCGCTATCGTCATCGTCATCGTTATCATCACCATTGCCATCGTCATCGATATCGTCATAGTCATCGTCATAGTCATCGTCATCGTAATCGTCATCGTCTTCGTCATCGTCATCGTCATTGTCATCGTCATCGTCATCGTCATAGTCATCGTCGTCGTCATCGTCATCGTCATCGTCATCGTCATCGTCATCGTCATCGTCATCGTCATCGTCATCGTCATCGTCATCGTCATCGTTATCGTCATCATCATTGTGATCGTCATCGTCATTGTCAACGTCATCGTCATCGTCATCGTCATCGTCATCGTCATCGTCATCGTCATCGTCATCGTCATCGTCATCGTCATCGTCATCGTTATCGTCATCGTCATCGTCATCGTTATCATCACCATTGCCATCGTCATCGTTATTGTTATCGTTATCGTCATCGCCATCAATATCATCATCGTCATCGTCATCGTCATAGCCATTGCCATCGTTATCATTATCGTCATCGTCATCGTCATCGTCATCGTCATCGTCATCGCCATTGACATCGTCATCGTCATCGTCATCGTCATCGTCATCGTCATCGTTATCATCACCATTGCCATCGTCATCGCTATCGTCATCGTCATCGTCATCGTCATCATCACCATTGCCATCGCCATCGTCATAGTCATCGTCAACGTCATCGTCATCGAAATCGTCATCGTCATCGTCATCGTCATCGTCATCGTCAACGTCATCGTCATCGCCATCGTCATCGTTATCGTCATCGTCATCGTCATCGTCATCGTTATCATCACCATCGCCATCGTCATCGCTATCGTCATCGTCATCGTCATCGTCATCATCACCATCGCCATCGCCATCGTCATAGTCATCGTCAACGTCATCGTCATCGAAATCGTCATCATCATCGTCATCGTCATCGTCATCGTCATCGTCATCGTCATCGTCATCGTCATCGTCATCATCACCATTGCCATTGCCATCGTCATCGTCATCGTCATCGTCATCGTCATCGTCATCGTCATCGTCATCGTTATCATCACCATTGCCATCGTCATCGCTATCGTCATCGTCATCGTCATCGTCATCATCACCATCGCCATCGCCATCGTCATAGTCATCGTCAACGTCATCGTCATCGAAATCGTCATCATCATCGTCATCGTCATCGCCATCGTCATCGTCATCGTCATCGTCAACGTCATCATCATCGTCATCGTCATCGTTATCATCACCATTGCCATCGTCATCGTTATTGTTATCGTTATCGTCATCGCCATCAATATCATCATCGTCATCGTCATCGTCATAGCCATCGCCATCGTTATCATCATCGTCATCGTCATCGTCATCGTCATCGTCATCGTTATCATCACCATTGCCATCGTCATCGTTATTGTTATCGTTATCGTCATCGCCATCAATATCATCATCGTCATCGTCATCGTCATAGCCATCGCCATCGTTATCATCATCGTCATCGTCATCGTCATCGTCATCGTCATCGTCATCGTTATCATCACCATTGCCATCGTCATCGCTATCGTCATCGTCATCGTCATCGTCATCATCACCATTGCCATCGCAATCGTCATAGTCATCGTCAACGTCATCGTGATCGTCATCGTACTCGTCATCGTCATAGTCATCGTTATCGTCATCGTCATCGTCAACTTCATCGTGACGTCATCGTCATCGTCATCGTCATCATCACCATGGCCATCGCTATCGTCATTGTCATCGTTATCGTGATCGTAATCGTCATCGTCATCGTTATCGTCATCGTCATCGCCATCGTCATCGTCATCGTCATCGTCATCGTCAGCGTCATCGTCATCGTCATCGTCATCGTCATCATCACCATGGCCATCGCTATCGTCATCGTCATCGTTATCATCACCATTGCCATCGTCATCGATATCGTCATAGTCATCGTCATAGTCATCGTCATCGTAATCGTCATCGTCATCGTCATCGTCATCGTCATCGTCATCGTCATTGTCATCGTCATCGTCATCGTCATAATCATCGTCGTCGTCATCGTCGTCGTCATCGTCATCGTCAGCATCATCGTCATCGTCACCGTTATCATCACCATTGCCATCGTCATCGTCATCGTCATCGTCATCGTCATCGTCATCTTCATCGTCATCGTCATCGTCATCGTCATCGTCATCGTCATCGTCATCGTTATCGTCATCGTCATCGTTATCATCACCATTGCCATCGTCATCGTTATTGTCATCGTTATCGTCATCGTCATCGTCATCGTCATCGTCATCATCAGCATTGCCATCGCCATGGTAATAGTCATCGTCATCGTCATCGTCATCGTCATTGTCATCGTCATCGTCATCGTCATAGTCATCGTCGTCGTCATCGTCGTCGTCATCGTCATCGTCAGCATCATCGTCATCGTCATCGTCATCATCACCATGGCCATCGCTATCGTCATCGTCATCGTTATCATCACCATTGCCATCGTCATCGATATCGTCATAGTCATCGTCATAGTCATCGTCATCGTCATCGTAATCGTCATCGTCATCGTCATCGTCATCGTCATCGTCATCGTCATCGTCATCGTTATCATCACCATTGCCATCGTCATCGTTATTGTTATCGTTATCGTCATCGCCATCAATATCATCATCGTCATCGTCATCGTCATAGCCATCGCCATCGTTATCATTATCGTCATCGTCATCGTCATCGTTATAGCCATCGCCATCGTTATCATCATCGTTATCGTCATCGTCATCGTTATCGTCATCGTCATCGCCATTGACATCGTCATCGTCATCGTCATCGTCATCGTCATCGTCATCGTCATCGTCATCGTCATCGTCATCGTCATCGTCATCGTCATCGTCATCGTCATCGTCATCGTCATCGTCATCGTCATCATCGTCGTCATCGTCAACGTCATCATCAGCATGGCCATCGCCATAGTCATCGTCATCGTCATCATCAACATTGCGATCGCTATCGTCATCGTCTTCGTCATCGTCATCGTCATCATCGTCGTCATCGTCAACGTCATCGTCATCGTCATCGTCATCGTCATCATCGTCGTCATCGTCTTCGTCATCGTCATCGTCATCGTCATCGTCATCGTCATCGTCATCATCACCATTGCCATCGTCATCGTCATCGTCATCGTCATCGTCATCGTCATCGTTATCGTCATCGTCATCGCCATCGTCATCGTTATCGTCATCGTCATCGTCATCGTCATGGTCATCGTCATCGTCATCGTCATCGTCATCGTCATCGTCATCGTCATCGTCATCGTCATCATCATCGTCATCGTCGTCGTCATCGTCAACGTCATCGTCATCGTCATCGTCATCGTCATCATCGTCGTCATCGTCTTCGTCATCGTCATCGTCATCGTCATCGTCATCGTCATCGTCATCGTCATAGTCATCGTCATCGTCATCGTCATCGTCATCGTCATCATCATCGTCATCGTCGTCGTCATCGTCAACGTCATCGTCATCGTTATCGTCATCGTCATCATCAGCATGGCCATCGCCATCGTCATCGTCGTCGTCGTCGTCATCGTCATCATCATCGTCATCGTCGTCGTCATCGTCAACGTCATCGTCATCCTTATCGTCATCGTCATCATCAGCATGGCCATCGCCATCGTCATCGTTATCGTCATCGTCATCGTCATCGTCATCGTCATCGTCTTCGACATCGTCATCGTCATCATCGTCGTCATCGTCAACGTCATCGTCATCGTCATCGTCATCGTCATCGTCATCGCCATCGTCATCGTTATCGTCATCGTCATCGTCATCATCAACATTGCCATCGCCATCGCCATCGTCATCGTCATCGTCATCGTCATCGTCATCGTCATCGTCATCACCATCGTCATCGTCGTCGTCATCGTCATCATCATCGTCATCGTCATCGTCATCGTCATCGTCATCATCAACAATGCGATCGCCATCGTCATCGTATTCGTCATCATCACCGTCATCGTCACCGTCATCGTCATCGTCATCGTCATCGTCATCGTCATCGTCATCGTCAGCGTCATCGTCATCGTCATCGTCATCGTCATCATCACCATGGCCATCGCTATCGTCATCGTCATCGTTATCATCACCATTGCCATCGTCATCGATATCGTCATAGTCATCGTCATAGTCATCGTCATCGTAATCGTCATCGTCATCGTCATCGTCATCGTCATCGTCATCGTCATTGTCATCGTCATCGTCATCGTCATAATCATCGTCGTCGTCATCGTCGTCGTCATCGTCATCGTCAGCATCATCGTCATCGTCACCGTTATCATCACCATTGCCATCGTCATCGTCATCGTCATCGTCATCGTCATCGTCATCTTCATCGTCATCGTCATCGTCATCGTCATCGTCATCGTCATCGTCATCGTTATCGTCATCGTCATCGTTATCATCACCATTGCCATCGTCATCGTTATTGTCATCGTTATCGTCATCGTCATCGTCATCGTCATCATCAGCATTGCCATCGCCATGGTAATAGTCATCGTCATCGTCATCGTCATCGTCATTGTCATCGTCATCGTCATCGTCATAGTCATCGTCGTCGTCATCGTCGTCGTCATCGTCATCGTCAGCATCATCGTCATCGTCATCGTCATTATCACCATGGCCATCGCTATCGTCATCGTCATCGTTATGATCACCATTGCCATCGTCATCGATATCGTCATAGTCATCGTCATAGTCATCGTCATCGTCATCGTAATCGTCATCGTCATCGTCATCGTCATCGTCATCGTCATCGTCATCGTCATCGTTATCATCACCATTGCCATCGTCATCGTTATTGTTATCGTTATCGTCATCGCCATCAATATCATCATCGTCATCGTCATCGTCATCGTCATAGCCATCGCCATCGTTATCATTATCGTCATCGTCATCGTCATCGTCATCGTCATCGTCATCGCCATTGACATCGTCATCGTCATCGTCATCGTCATCGTCATCGTCATCGTTATCATCACCATTGCCATCGTCATCGCTATCGTCATCGTCATCGTCATCGTCATCATCACCATTGCCATCGCCATCGTCATAGTCATCGTCAACGTCATCGTCATCGAAATCGTCATCGTCATCGTCATCGTCATCGTCAACGTCATCGTCATCGCCATCGTCATCGTTATCGTCATCGTCATCGTCATCGTCATCGTTATCATCACCATTGCCATCGTCATCGCTATCGTCATCGTCATCGTCATCGTCATCATCACCATCGCCATCGCCATCGTCATAGTCATCGTCAACGTCATCGTCATCGAAATCGTCATCATCATCGTCATCGTCATCGTCATCGTCATCGTCATCGTCATCGTCATCATCACCATTGCCATCGCCATCGTCATCGTCATCGTCATCGTCATCGTCATCGTCATCGTCATCGTCATCGTCATCGTCATCGTCATCGTCATCGTCATCGTCATCGTCATCGTTATCATCACCATTGCCATCGTCATCGCTATCGTCATCGTCATCGTCATCGTCATCATCACCATCGCCATCGCCATCGTCATAGTCATCGTCAACGTCATCGTCATCGAAATCGTCATCATCATCGTCATCGTCATCGACATCGTCATCGTCATCGTCATCGTCAACGTCATCATCATCGTCATTGTCATCGTGATCGTTATCGTAATAGTCATCGTCATCATCACCATGGCCATCGCTATCGTCATTGTCATCGTTATCGTGATCGTAATCGTCATCGTCATCGTCATCGTCGTCATCATCGTCATCGTCATCGTCATCGTCATCGTCATCGTCATCGTCATCGTCATCGTCATCGTCATCGTCATCGTCATCGTCATCGTTATCATCACCATTGCCATCGTCATCGTTATTGTTATCGTTATCGTCATCGCCATCAATATCATCATCGTCATCGTCATCGTCATAGCCATCGCCATCGTTATCGTCATCGTCATCGTCATCGTCATCGTCATCGCCATTGACATCGTCATCGTCATCGTCATCGTCATCGTCATCGTCATCGTCATCGTCATCGTCATCGTCATCGTTATCATCACCATTGCCATCGTCATCGTTATTGTCATCGTTATCGTCATCGTCATCGTCATCGTCATCGTCATCATCAGCATTGCCATCGCCATGGTAATAGTCATCGTCATCGTCATCGTCATCGTCATTGTCATCGTCATCGTCATCGTCATAGTCATCGTCGTCGTCATCGTCGTCGTCATCGTCATCGTCAGCATCATCGTCAACGTCATCGTCATCGTCATCGTCAACGTCATCATCACCATCGCCATCGCTATCGTCATCGTCATCGTCATCGTCATCATCACCATCGACGTCGCCATCGTCATTACCATCGTTATCGTCATCGTAATCGTCATCGTCATCGTTATCGTCATCGTCATCGCCATCGTCATCGTTATCATCACCATTGCCATCGTCATCGTTATTGTCATCGTTATCGTCATCGTCATCGTCATCGTCATCGTCATCGTCATTGTCATCGTCACCGTCATCGTCATAGTCATCGTCGTCGTCATCGTCGTCGTCATCGTCATCGTCAGCGTCATCGTCATCGTCATCGTCATCGTCATTGTCATCGTCATCGTCATCGTCATAGTCATCGTCGTCGTCATCGTCGTCGTCATCGTCATCGTCAGCATCATCGTCATCGTCACCGTTATCATCACCATTGCCATCGTCATCGTCATCGTCATCGTCATCGTCATCGTCATCTTCATCGTCATCGTCATCGTCATCGTCATCGTCATCGTCATCGTCATCGTCATCGTCATCGTCATCGTTATCATCACCATTGCCATCGTCATCGTTATTCTCATCGTTATCGTCATCGTCATCGTCATCGTCATCGTTATCGTCATCGTCATCGCCATCGTCATCGTTATCATCACCATTGCCATCGTCATCGTTATTGTCATCGTTATCGTCATCGTCATCGTCATCGTCATCGTCATCGTCATTGTCATCGTCATCGTCATCGTCATAGTCATCGTCGTCGTCATCGTCGTCGTCATCGTCATAGTCATCGTCGTCGTCATCGTCATCGTCATCGTCATCGTCATCGTCATCGTCATCGTCATCGTCATCGTTATCGTCATCATCATTGTCATCGTCATCGTCATTGTCAACGTCATCGTCATCGTCATCGTCATCGTCATCGTCATCGTCATCGTCATCGTCATCGTCATCGTCATCGTCATCGTCATCGTCATCGTCATCGTCATCGTCATCGTTATCATCACCATTGCCATCGTCATCGTTATTGTTATCGTTATCGTCATCGCCATCAATATCATCATCGTCATCGTCATCGTCATAGCCATCGCCATCGTTATCATTATCGTCATCGTCATCGTCATCGTCATCGTCATCGTCATCGCCATTGACGTCGTCATCGTCATCGTCATCGTCATCGTCATCGTCATCGTCATCGTTATCATCACCATTGCCATCGTCATCGCAATCGTCATCGTCATCGTCATCGTCATCATCACCATTGCCATCGCCATCGTCGTAGTCATCGTCAACGTCATCGTCATCGAAATCGTCATCGTCATCGTCATCGTCATCGTCAACGTCATCGTCATCGCCATCGTCATCGTTATCGTCATCGTCATCGTCATCGTCATCGTCATCGTCATCGTTATCATCACCATTGCCATCGTCATCGCTTTCGTCATCGTCATCGTCATCGTCATCATCACCATCGCCATCGCCATCGTCATAGTCATCGTCAACGTCATCGTCATCGAAATCGTCATCATCATCGTCATCGTCATCGCCATCGTCAACGTCATCGTCATCGTCAACGTCATCATCATCGTCATTGTCATCGTGATCGTTATCGTAATAGTCATCGTTATCATCACCATTGCCATCGTCATCGATATCGTCATAGTCATCGTCATAGTCATCGTCATCGTAATCGTCATCATCATCGTCATCGTCATCGTCATCGTCATCGTCATTGTCATCGTCATCGTCATCGTCATTGTCATCGTCATCGTCATCGTCATAGTCATCGTCGTCGTCATCGTCATCGTCATCGTCATCGTCATCGTCATCGTCATCGTCATCGTCATCGTTATCGTCATCATCATTGTCATCGTCATCGTCATTGTCAACGTCATCGTCATCGTCATCGTCATCGTCATCGTCATCGTCATCGTCATCGTCATCGTCATCGTCATCGTCATCGTCATCGTCATCGTCATCGTCATCGTTATCATCACCATTGCCATCGTCATCGTTATTGTTATCGTTATCGTCATTGCCATCAATATCATCATCGTCATCGTCATCGTCATAGCCATCGCCATCGTTATCATTATCGTCATCGTCATCGTCATCGTCATCGTCATCGTCATGGCCATTGACGTCGTCATCGTCATCGTCATCGTCATCGTCATCGTCAACGTCATCGTCATCGCCATCGTCATCGTTATCGTCATCGTCATCGTCATCGTCATCGTCATCGTCATCGTCATCGTTATCATCACCATTGCCATCGTCATCGCTTTCGTCATCGTCATCGTCATCGTCATCATCACCATCGCCATCGCCATCGTCATAGTCATCGTCAACGTCATCGTCATCGAAATCGTCATCATCATCGTCATCGTCATCGCCATCGTCAACGTCATCGTCATCGTCAACGTCATCATCATCGTCATTGTCATCGTGATCGTTATCGTAATAGTCATCGTCATCATCACCATGGCCATCGCTATCGTCATTGTCATCGTTATCGTGATCGTAATCGTCATCGTCATCGTCATCGTCGTCGTCATCGTCATCGTCATCGTCATCGTCATCGTCATCGTCATCGTCATCGTCATCGTCATCGTCATCGTCATCGTCATCGCCATCGTCATAGTCATCGTCAACGTCATCGTCATCGAAATCGTCATCGTCATCGTCATCGTCATCGTCATCGTCATCGTCATCATCACTCTTGTCATCGCCATCGTCATCGTAATCGTCATCGTCATCGTCATCGTCATCGTCATCGTCATCGTCATCGTCATCGTCATCGTCATCGTCATCGTCATCGTCATCATCACCATTGCCATCGCCATCGTCATCGTCATCGTCATAGTCATCGTCATAGTCATCGTCATCGTCATCGTCATCGTCATCGTCGTCGTCCTCGCCATCGTCGTCGTCATCGTCATCATCATCTTGATCGGCATCGTCATCGTCTTCGTCATCGTCATCGTCATCAGCATCGTCGCCGTCATCAGCATCGTCACCGTCATCGTCATCGTCATCATCACCATTGCCATCGCCATCGTCATCATCATCGTCATTGTCATCGTCATCGTTATCGTCATAGTCATAGTCATCGTCGTCGTCATCGTCATCGTCATTGTCATCGTCATCGTTATCGTCATCGTCATCATCACCATTGACGTCGCCATCGTCATCACATCGTCATCGTCATCATCACCATTGCCATCGTCATCGTGATCGTCAACGTCATCGTCATCGTCATCGTCATTGTCATCGTCATCGTCATCGTCATAGTCATCGTCGTCGTCATCGTCGTCGTCATCGTCATCGTCAGCATCATCGTCATCGTCACCGTTATCATCACCATTGCCATCGTCATCGTCATCGTCATCGTCATCGTCATCGTCATCTTCATCGTCATCGTCATCGTCATCGTCATCGTCATCGTCATCGTCATCGTCATCGTCATCGTCATCGTCATCGTCATCGTCATCGTCATCGTTATCATCACCATTGCCATCGTCATCGTTATTGTCATCGTTATCGTCATCGTCATCGTCATCGTCATCGTCATCATCAGCATTGCCATCGCCATGGTAATAGTCATCGTCATCGTCATCGTCATCGTCATTGTCATCGTCATCGTCATCGTCATAGTCATCGTCGTCGTCATCGTCGTCGTCATCGTCATCGTCAGCATCATCGTCATCGTCATCGTCATCGTCATCATCACCATGGCCATCGCTATCGTCATCGTCATCGTTATCATCACCATTGCCATCGTCATCGATATCGTCATAATCATCGTCATAGTCATCGTCATCGTAATCGTCATCGTCATCGTCATCGTCATCGTCATTGTCATCGTCATCGTCATCGTCATAGTCATCGTCGTCGTCATCGTCATCGTCATCGTCATCGTCATCGTCATCGTCATCGTCATCGTCATCGTCATCGTCATCGTCATCGTCATCGTTATCGTCATCATCATTGTGATCGTCATCGTCATTGTCAACGTCATCGTCATCGTCATCGTCATCGTCATCGTCATCGTCATCGTCATCGTCATCGTCATCGTCATCGTCATCGTTATCGTCATCGTCATCGTCATCGTTATCATCACCATTGCCATCGTCATCGTTATTGTTATCGTTATCGTCATCGCCATCAATATCATCATCGTCATCGTCATCGTCATAGCCATCGCCATCGTTATCATTATCGTCATCGTCATCGTCATCGTCATCGTCATCGTCATCGCCATTGACATCGTCATCGTCATCGTCATCGTCATCGTCATCGTCATCGTTATCATCACCATTGCCATCGTCATCGCTATCGTCATCGTCATCGTCATCGTCATCATCACCATTGCCATCGCCATCGTCATAGTCATCGTCAACGTCATCGTCATCGAAATCGTCATCGTCATCGTCATCGTCATCGTCATCGTCAACGTCATCGTCATCGCCATCGTCATCGTTATCGTCATCGTCATCGTCATCGTCATCGTTATCATCACCATCGCCATCGTCATCGCTATCGTCATCGTCATCGTCATCGTCATCATCACCATCGCCATCGCCATCGTCATAGTCATCGTCAACGTCATCGTCATCGAAATCGTCATCATCATCGTCATCGTCATCGTCATCGTCATCGTCATCGTCATCGTCATCGTCATCATCACCATTGCCATTGCCATCGTCATCGTCATCGTCATCGTCATCGTCATCGTCATCGTCATCGTCATCGTTATCATCACCATTGCCATCGTCATCGCTATCGTCATCGTCATCGTCATCGTCATCATCACCATCGCCATCGCCATCGTCATAGTCATCGTCAACGTCATCGTCATCGAAATCGTCATCATCATCGTCATTGTCATCGCCATCGTCATCGTCATCGTCATCGTCAACGTCATCATCATCGTCATCGTCATCGTCATCGTCAT
This sequence comes from Tenthredo livida, assembly GCA_963992785.1. Classification (NCBI taxonomy): domain Eukaryota; kingdom Metazoa; phylum Arthropoda; class Insecta; order Hymenoptera; family Tenthredinidae; genus Tenthredo; species Tenthredo livida. The sequence continues at coordinate 31,628,735 of OZ023066.1, read as the reverse complement.
CGTCATCGTTATCATCACCATTGCCATCGTCATCGTTATTGTTATCGTTATCGTCATCGCCATCAATATCATCATCGTCATCGTCATCGTCATAGCCATAGCCATCGTTATCATCATCGTCATCGTCATCGTCATCGTCATCGTCATCGTTATCATCACCATTGCCATCGTCATCGTTATTGTTATCGTTATCGTCATCGCCATCAATATCATCATCGTCATCGTCATCGTCATAGCCATCGCCATCGTTATCATCATCGTCATCGTCATCGTCATCGTCATCGTCATCGTCATCGTTATCATCACCATTGCCATCGTCATCGCTATCGTCATCGTCATCGTCATCGTCATCATCACCATTGCCATCGCCATCGTCATAGTCATCGTCAACGTCATCGTCATCGAAATCGTCATCGTCATCGTCATCGTCATCGTCAACGTCATCGTCATCGCCATCGTCATCGTTATCGTCATCGTTCGTCATCGTCATCGTTATCATCACCATTGCCATCGTCATCGCTATCGTTATCGTCATCGTCATCGTCATCATCACCATCGCCATCGCCATCGTCATGGTCATCGTCAACGTCATCGTCATCGAAATCGTCATCGTCATCGTCATCGTCATCGTCATCGTCATCGTCATCGTCATCGTCATCGTCATCGTCATCGTCATCGTCATCGTGATCATCACCATTGCCATCGTCATCGCTATCGTCATCGTCATCGTCATCGTCATCATCACCATCGCCATCGCCATCGTGATAGTCATCGTCAACGTCATCGTCATCGTCATCGTCATCGTCATCATCACCATGGCTATCGCTATCGTCATTGTCATCGTTATCGTGATCGTAATCGTCATCGTCATCGTCATCGTCATCGTCATCGTCATCGTTATCATCACCATTGACATCGTCATCGCTATCGTCATCGTCATCGTCATCGTCATCATCACCATTGCCATCGCCATCGTCATAGTCATCGTCAACGTCATCGTCATCGAAATCGTCATCGTCATCGTCATCGTCATCGTCAACGTCATCGTCATCGCCATCGTCATCGTTATCGTCATCGTCATCGTCATCGTCATCGTCATCGTCATCGTTATCATCACCATTGCCATCGTCATCGCTTTCGTCATCGTCATCGTGATCGTCATCATCACCATCGCCATCGCCATCGTCATAGTCATCGTCAACGTCATCGTCATCGAAATCGTCATCATCATCGTCATCGTCATCGCCATCGTCAACGTCATCGTCATCGTCAACGTCATCATCATCGTCATTGTCATCGTGATCGTTATCGTAATAGTCATCGTCATCATCACCATGGCCATCGCTATCGTCATTGTCATCGTTATCGTGATCGTAATCGTCATCGTCATCGTCATCGTCGTCGTCATCGTCATCGTCATCGTCATCGTCATCGTCATCGTCATCGCCATCGTCATAGTCATCGTCAACGTCATCGTCATCGAAATCGTCATCGTCATCGTCATCGTCATCGTCATCGTCATCGTCATCGTCATCATCACCCTTGTCATCGCCATCGTCATCGTCATCGTCATCGTCATCGTCATCGTCATCGTCATCGTCATCGTCATCGTCATAGCCATCGCCATCGTTATCATTATCGTCATCGTCATCGTCATCGTCATCGTCATCGTCATCGCCATTGACATCGTCATCGTCATCGTCATCGTCATCGTCATCGTCATCGTTATCATCACCATTGCCATCGTCATCGCTATCGTCATCGTCATCGTCATCGTCATCATCACCATTGCCATCGCCATCGTCATAGTCATCGTCAACGTCATCGTCATCGAAATCGTCATCGTCATCGTCATCGTCATCGTCATCGTCAACGTCATCGTCATCGCCATCGTCATCGTTATCGTCATCGTCATCGTCATCGTCATCGTTATCATCACCATCGCCATCGTCATCGCTATCGTCATCGTCATCGTCATCGTCATCATCACCATCGCCATCGCCATCGTCATAGTCATCGTCAACGTCATCGTCATCGAAATCGTCATCATCATCGTCATCGTCATCGTCATCGTCATCGTCATCGTCATCGTCATCGTCATCATCACCATTGCCATTGCCATCGTCATCGTCATCGTCATCGTCATCGTCATCGTCATCGTCATCGTCATCGTTATCATCACCATTGCCATCGTCATCGCTATCGTCATCGTCATCGTCATCGTCATCATCACCATCGCCATCGCCATCGTCATAGTCATCGTCAACGTCATCGTCATCGAAATCGTCATCATCATCGTCATCGTCATCGCCATCGTCATCGTCATCGTCATCGTCAACGTCATCATCATCGTCATCGTCATCGTCATCGTCACCGTCATCGTTATCATCACCATTGCCATCGTCATCGTTATTGTTATCGTTATCGTCATCGCCATCAATATCATCATCGTCATCGTCATCGTCATAGCCATCGCCATCGTTATCATCATCGTCATCGTCATCGTCATCGTCATCGTCATCGTCATCGTTATCATCACCATTGCCATCGTCATCGTTATTGTTATCGTTATCGTCATCGCCATCAATATCATCATCGTCATCGTCATCGTCATAGCCATCGCCATCGTTATCATCATCGTCATCGTCATCGTCATCGTCATCGTCCTCGTCATCGTTATCATCACCATTGCCATCGTCATCGCTATCGTCATCGTCATCGTCATCGTCGTCATCACCATTGCCATCGCCATCGTCATAGTCATCGTCAACGTCATCGTCATCGAAATCGTCATCGTCATCGTCATCGTCATCGTCAACGTCATCGTCATCGCCATCGTCATCGTTATCGTCATCGTTCGTCATCGTCATCGTTATCATCACCATTGCCATCGTCATCGCTATCGTCATCGTCATCGTCATCGTCATCATCACCATCGCCATCGCCATCGTCATGGTCATCGTCAACGTCATCGTCATCGAAATCGTCATCGTCATCGTCATCGTCATCGTCATCGTCATCGTCATCGTCATCGTCATCGTCATCGTCATCGTCATCGTCATCGTGATCATCACCATTGCCATCGTCATCGCTATCGTCATCGTCATCGTCATCGTCATCATCACCATCGCCATCGCCATCGTCATAGTCATCGTCAACGTCATCGTCATCGTCATCGTCATCGTCATCATCACCATGGCTATCGCTATCGTCATTGTCATCGTTATCGTGATCGTAATCGTCATCGTCATCGTCATCGTCATCGTCATCGTCATCGTTATCATCACCATTGCCATCGTCATCGCTATCGTCATCGTCATCGTCATCGTCATCATCACCATTGCCATCGCCATCGTCATAGTCATCGTCAACGTCATGGTCATCGAAATCGTCATCGTCATCGTCATCGTCATCGTCAACGTCATCGTCATCGCCATCGTCATCGTTATCGTCATCGTCATCGTCATCGTCATCGTCATCGTCATCGTTATCATCACCATTGCCATCGTCATCGCTTTCGTCATCGTCATCGTCATCGTCATCATCACCATCGCCATCGCCATCGTCATAGTCATCGTCAACGTCATCGTCATCGAAATCGTCATCATCATCGTCATCGTCATCGCCATCGTAAACGTCATCGTCATCGTCAACGTCATCATCATCGTCATTGTCATCGTGATCGTTATCGTAATAGTCATCGTCATCATCACCATGGCCATCGCTATCGTCATTGTCATCGTTATCGTGATCGTAATCGTCATCGTCATCGTCATCGTCGTCGTCATCGTCATCGTAATCGTCATCGTCATCGTCATCGTCATCGTCATCGTCATCGTCATCGTCATCGTCATCGCCATCGTCATAGTCATCGTCAACGTCATCGTCATCGAAATCGTCATCGTCATCGTCATCGTCATCGTCATCGTCATCGTCATCGTCATCGTCATCGTCATCGTCATCGTCATTGTCATCGTGATCGTTATCGTAATAGTCATCGTCATCATCACCATGGCCATCGCTATCGTCATTTTCATCGTTATCGTGATCGTAATCGTCATCGTCATCGTCATCGTCATCGTCATCGTCATCGTCATCGTCATCGTCATCGTCATCGTCATCGTCATCGTCATCATCACCATTGCCATCGCCATCGTCATCGTCATCGTCATAGTCATCGTCATAGTCATCGTCATCGTCATCGTCATCGTCATCGTCGTCGTCCTCGCCATCGTCGTCGTCATCGTCATCATCATCTTGATCGGCATCGTCATCGTCTTCGTCATCGTCATCGTCATCAGCATCGTCGCCGTCATCAGCATCGTCACCGTCATCGTCATCGTCATCATCACCATTGCCATCGCCATCGTCATCATCATCGTCATTGTCATCGTCATCGTTATCGTCATAGTCATAGTCATCGTCGTCGTCATCGTCATCGTCATTGTCATCGTCATCGTTATCGTCATCGTCATCATCACCATTGACGTCGCCATCGTCATCACATCGTCATCGTTATCATCACCATTGCCATCGTCATCGTCATCATCATTGTCATCGTCATCGTCAACGTCATCGTCATCGTCATCGTAATCGTCATCATCACCATTGCCATCGTCATCGTGATCGTCAACGTCATCGTTATCGTCATCGTCATTGTCATCGTCATCGTCATCGTCATCGTCATCGTCATCGTCATCGTTATTGTCATCGTAATCGTCATCGTCATCGTCATCGTCATCGTCATCGTCATCATCATCGTCATCGTCATCGTCATCGTCATCGTCATCGTCATCGTCATCGTCATCGTCATCGTCATCATCACCATTGCCATCGCCATCGTCATCGTCATCGTCATCGTCATCGTCATCGTCATAGTCATCGTCATCGTCATCGTCATCGTCATCGTCATCGTCGTCGTCATCGTCATCGCCGTCGTCATCGTCATCATCATCTTGATCGGCATCGTCATCGTCTTCGTCATCGTCATCGTCATCAGCATCGACGCCGTCATCAGCATCGTCATCGTCATCGTCATCGTCATCATCACCATTGCCATCGCCATCGTCATCATCATCGTCATCGTCATCGTCGTCGTCATCGTCATCGTCGTCGTCATCGTCATCATCATCTTGATCGGCATCGTCATCGTCTTCGTCATCGTCATCGTCATCAGCATCGTCGCCGTCATCAGCATCGTCATCGTCATCGTCATCGTCATCATCACCATTGCCATCGCCATCGTCATCATCATCGTCATTGTCATCGTCATCGTTATCGTCATAGTCATAGTCATCGTCGTCGTCATCGTCATCGTCATTGTCATCGTCATCGTTATCGTCATCGTCATCATCACCATTGACGTCGCCATCGTTATCACATCGTAATCGTTATCATCACCATTGCCATCGTCATCGTCATCATCATTGTCATCGTCATCGTCAACGTCATCATCAGCATCGCCATCGCTATCGTCATCGTCATCGTCATCGTCACCATCACCATCGACGTCGCCATCGTCATTACCATCGTTATCGTGATCGTAATCGTCATCGTCATCGTTATCGTCATCGTCATCGCCATCGTCATCGTTATCATCACCATTGCCATCGTCGTCGTCATCGTCATCGTCATCGTCATCGTCATCGTCATCGTCATCGTCATCGTCATCATCACCCTTGTCATCGCCATCGTCATCGTCATCGTCATCGTCATCGTCATCGTCATCGTCATCGTCATCGTCATCGTCATCGTCATCGTCATCGTCATCGTCATCATCACCATTGCCATCGCCATCGTCATCGTCATCGTCATAGTCATCGTCATAGTCATCGTCATCGTCATCGTCATCGTCATCGTCGTCGTCCTCGCCATCGTCGTCGTCATCGTCATCATCATCTTGATCGGCATCGTCATCGTCTTCGTCATCGTCATCGTCATCAGCATCGTCGCCGTCATCAGCATCGTCACCGTCATCGTCATCGTCTTCATCACCATTGCCATCGCCATCGTCATCATCATCGTCATTGTCATCGTCATCGTTATCGTCATAGTCATAGTCATCGTCGTCGTCATCGTCATCGTCATTGTCATCGTCATCGTTATCGTCATCGTCATCATCACCATTGACGTCGCCATCGTCATCACATCGTCATCGTTATCATCACCATTGCCATCGTCATCGTCATCATCATTGTCATCGTCATCGTCAACGTCATCGTCATCGTCATCGTAATCGTCATCATCACCATTGCCATCGTCATCGTGATCGTCAACGTCATCGTCATCGTCATCGTCATTGTCATCGTCATCGTTATTGTCATCGTAATCGTCATCGTCATCGTCATCGTCATCGTCATCGTCATCATCATCGTCATCGTCATCGTCATCGTCATCGTCATCGTCATCGTCATCGTCATCGTCATCGTCATCATCACCATTGCCATCGCCATCGTCATCGTCATCGTCATCGTCATCGTCATCGTCATAGTCATCGTCATCGTCATCGTCATCGTCATCGTCATCGTCGTCGTCATCGTCATCGCCGTCGTCATCGTCATCATCATCTTGATCGGCATCGTCATCGTCTTCGTCATCGTCATCGTCATCAGCATCGACGCCGTCATCAGCATCGTCATCGTCATCGTCATCGTCATCATCACCATTGCCATCGCCATCGTCATCATCATCGTCATCGTCATCGTCGTCGTCATCGTCATCGTCGTCGTCATCGTCATCATCATCTTGATCGGCATCGTCATCGTCTTCGTCATCGTCATCGTCATCAGCATCGTCGCCGTCATCAGCATCGTCATCGTCATCGTCATCGTCATCATCACCATTGCCATCGCCATCGTCATCATCATCGTCATTGTCATCGTCATCGTTATCGTCATAGTCATAGTCATCGTCGTCGTCATCGTCATCGTCATTGTCATCGTCATCGTTATCGTCATCGTCATCATCACCATTGACGTCGCCATCGTTATCACATCGTAATCGTTATCATCACCATTGCCATCGTCATCGTCATCATCATTGTCATCGTCATCGTCAACGTCATCATCAGCATCGCCATCGCTATCGTCATCGTCATCGTCATCGTCATCATCACCATCGACGTCGCCATCGTCATTACCATCGTTATCGTGATCGTAATCGTCATCGTCATCGTTATCGTCATCGTCATCGCCATCGTCATCGTTATCATCACCATTGCCATCGTCATCGCTATTGTCATCGTTATCGTCATCGTCATCGTCATCGTCATCGTCATCGTCATCGTCATTGTCATCGTCATCGTCATCGTCATAGTCATCGTCGTCGTCATCGTCGTCGTCATCGTCATCGTCAGCGTCATCGTCATCGTCATCGTCATCATCACCATGGCCATCGCTATCGTCATCGTCATCGTTATCATCACCATTGCCATCGTCATCGATATCGTCATAGTCATCGTCATAGTCATCGTCATCGTAATCGTCATCGTCATCGTCATCGTCATCGTCATCGTCATCGTCATTGTCATCGTCATCGTCATCGTCATAGTCATCGTCGTCGTCATCGTCGTCGTCATCGTCATCGTCAGCATCATCGTCATCGTCACCGTTATCATCACCATTGCCATCGTCATCGTCATCGTCATCGTCATCGTCATCGTCATCTTCATCGTCATCGTCATCGTCATCGTCATCGTCATCGTCATCGTCATCGTCATCGTCATCGTCATCGTCATCGTCATCGTCATCGTCATCGTCATCGTTATCATCACCATTGCCATCGTCATCGTTATTGTCATCGTTATCGTCATCGTCATCGTCATCGTCATCGTCATCATCAGCATTGCCATCGCCATGGTAATAGTCATCGTCATCGTCATCGTCATCGTCATTGTCATCGTCATCGTCATCGTCATAGTCATCGTCGTCGTCATCGTCGTCGTCATCGTCATCGTCAGCATCATCGTCATCGTCATCGTCATCGTCATCATCACCATGGCCATCGCTATCGTCATCGTCATCGTTATCATCACCATTGCCATCGTCATCGATATCGTCATAGTCATCGTCATAGTCATCGTCATCGTAATCGTCATCGTCATCGTCATCGTCATCGTCATTGTCATCGTCATCGTCATCGTCATAGTCATCGTCGTCGTCATCGTCATCGTCATCGTCATCGTCATCGTCATCGTCATCGTCATCGTCATCGTCATCGTCATCGTCATCGTCATCGTCATCGTTATCGTCATCATCATTGTCATCGTCATCGTCATTGTCAACGTCATCGTCATCGTCATCGTCATCGTCATCGTCATCGTCATCGTCATCGTCATCGTCATCGTTATCGTCATCGTCATCGTCATCGTTATCATCACCATTGCCATCGTCATCGTTATTGTTATCGTTATCGTCATCGCCATCAATATCATCATCGTCATCGTCATCGTCATAGCCATCGCCATCGTTATCATTATCGTCATCGTCATCGTCATCGTCATCGTCATCGTCATCGCCATTGACATCGTCATCGTCATCGTCATCGTCATCGTCATCGTCATCGTTATCATCACCATTGCCATCGTCATCGCTATCGTCATCGTCATCGTCATCGTCATCATCACCATTGCCATCGCCATCGTCATAGTCATCGTCAACGTCATCGTCATCGAAATCGCCATCGTCATCGCTATCGTCATCGTCATCGTCATCGTCATCATCACCATCGCCATCGCCATCGTCATAGTCATCGTCAACGTCATCGTCATCGAAATCGTCATCATCATCGTCATCGTCATCGTCATCGTCATCGTCATCGTCATCGTCATCGTCATCATCACCATTGCCATTGCCATCGTCATCGTCATCGTCATCGTCATCGTCATCGTCATCGTCATCGTCATCGTCATCGTCATCGTCATCGTCATCGTTATCATCACCATTGCCATCGTCATCGCTATCGTCATCGTCATCGTCATCGTCATCATCACCATCGCCATCGCCATCGTCATAGTCATCGTCAACGTCATCGTCTTCGAAATCGTCATCATCATCGTCATCGTCATCGCCATCGTCATCGTCATCGTCATCGTCAACGTCATCATCATCGTCATCGTCATCGTCATCGTCATCGTCATCGTCATCGTTATCATCACCATTGCCATCGTCATCGTTATTGTTATCGTTATCGTCATCGCCATCAATATCATCATCGTCATCGTCATCGTCATAGCCATCGCCATCGTTATCATCATCGTCATCGTCATCGTCATCGTCATCGTCATCGTCATCGTTATCATCACCATTGCCATCGTCATCGCTATCGTCATCGTCATCGTCATCGTCATCATCACCATTGCCATCGCCATCGTCATCGTCATCGTCATCGCCATCGTCATCGTCATCGTCATCGTCAACGTCATCATCATCGTCATCGTCATCGTCATCGTCATCGTCATCGTGATCATCACCATTGCCATCGTCATCGTTATTGTTATCGTTATCGTCATCGCCATCAATATCATCATCGTCATCGTCATCGTCATAGCCATCGCCATCGTTATCATCATTGTCATCGTCATCGTAATCGTCATCGTCATCGTCATCGTTATCATCACCATTGCCATCGTCATCGTTATTGTTATCGTTATCGTCATCGCCATCAATATCATCATCGTCATCGTCATCGTCATAGCCATCGCCATCGTTATCATCATCGTCATCGTCATCGTCATCGTCATCGTCATCGTCATCGTTATCATCACCATTGCCATCGTCATCGCTATCGTCATCGTCATCGTCATCGTCATCATCACCATTGCCATCGCCATCGTCATAGTCATCGTCAACGTCATCGTCATCGAAATCGTCATCATCATCGTCATCGTCATCGTCAACGTCATCGTCATCGCCATCGTCATCGTTATCGTCATCGTTCGTCATCGTCATCGTTATCATCACCATTGCCATCGTCATCGCTATCGTGATCGTCATCGTCATCGTCATCATCACCATCGCCATCGCCATCGTCATGGTCATCGTCAACGTCATCGTCATCGAAATCGTCATCGTCATCGTCATCGTCATCGTCATCGTCATCGTCATCGTCATCGTCATCGTCATCGTCATCGTCATCGTCATCGTCATCGTGATCATCACCATTGCCATCGTCATCGCTATCGTCATCGTCATCGTCATCGTCATCATCACCATCGCCATCGCCATCGTCATAGTCATCGTCAACGTCATCGTCATCGTCATCGTCATCGTCATCATCACCATGGCTATCGCTATCGTCATTGTCATCGTTATCGTGATCGTAATCGTCATCGTCATCGTCATCGTCATCGTCATCGTCATCGTCATCGTCATCGTCATCATCACCATCGACGTCGCCATCGTCATCGTCATCGTCATCGTCAACGTCATCATCATCGTCATTGTCATCGTGATCGTTATCGTAATAGTCATCGTCATCATCACCATGGCCATCGCTATCGTCATTGTCATCGTTATCGTGATCGTAATCGTCATCGTCATCGTCATCGTCGTCGTCATCGTCATCGTCATCTTCATCGCCATCGTCATCGTCATCGTCATCGTCATCGTCATCGTCATCGTCATCGTCATCGTCATCGTCATCGTCATCGTCATCGTCATTGTTATCATCACCATTGCCATCGTCATCGTTATTGTTATCGTTATCGTCATCGCCATCAATATCATCATCGTCATCGTCATCGTCATAGCCATCGCCGTCGTTATCATCATCGTCATCGTCATCGTCATCGTCATCGTCATCGTCATCGTCATCGCCATCGTCATCGTCATCGTCATCGTCATCGTCATCGTCATCGTCATCGTTATCATCACCATTGCCATCGTCATCGCTATCGTCATCGTCATCGTCATCGTCATCATCACCATCGCCATCGTCATCGTCATCGTCATCGTCAACATCATCGTGACGTCATCGTCATCGTCATCGTCATCATCACCATGGCCATCGCTATCGTCATTGTCATCGTTATCGTGATCGTCATCGTGATCGTCATCGTCATCGTCATCGTCATCGTCATCGTCATCATCACCATCGACGTCGCCATCGTCATCGTCATTGTCATCGTCATCGTTATCGTCATCGTCATCATCACCATTGACGTCGCCATCGTCATCACATCGTCATCGTTATCATCACCATTGCCATCGTCATCGTCATCATCATTGTCATCGTCATCGTCAACGTCATCGTCATCGTCATCGTAATCGTCATCATCACCATTGCCATCGTCATCGTGATCGTCAACGTCATCGTCATCGTCATCGTCATTGTCATCGTCATCGTCATCGTCATCGTCATCGTCATCGTCATCGTTATTGTCATCGTAATCGTCATCGTCATCGTCATCGTCATCGTCATCGTGATCATCATCGTCATCGTCATCGTCATCGTCATCGTCATCGTCATCGTCATCGTCATCGTCATCGTCATCATCACCATTGCCATCGCCATCGTCATCGTCATCGTCATCGTCATCGTCATCGTCATAGTCATCGTCATCGTCATCGTCATCGTCATCGTCATCGTCGTCGTCATCGTCATCGCCGTCGTCATCGTCATCATCATCTTGATCGGCATCGTCATCGTCTTCGTCATCGTCATCGTCATCAGCATCGACGCCGTCATCAGCATCGTCATCGTCATCGTCATCGTCATCATCACCATTGCCATCGCCATCGTCATCATCATCGTCATCGTCATCGTCGTCGTCATCGTCATCGTCGTCGTCATCGTCATCATCATCTTGATCGGCATCGTCATCGTCTTCGTCATCGTCATCGTCATCAGCATCGTCGCCGTCATCAGCATCGTCATCGTCATCGTCATCGTCATCATCACCATTGCCATCGCCATCGTCATCATCATCGTCATTGTCATCGTCATCGTTATCGTCATAGTCATAGTCATCGTCGTCGTCATCGTCATCGTCATTGTCATCGTCATCGTTATCGTCATCGTCATCATCACCATTGACGTCGCCATCGTTATCACATCGTAATCGTTATCATCACCATTGCCATCGTCATCGTCATCATCATTGTCATCGTCATCGTGAACGTCATCATCAGCATCGCCATCGCTATCGTCATCGTCATCGTCATCGTCACCATCACCATCGACGTCGCCATCGTCATTACCATCGTTATCGTGATCGTAATCGTCATCGTCATCGTTATCGTCATCGTCATCGCCATCGTCATCGTTATCATCACCATTGCCATCGTCGTCGTCATCGTCATCGTCATCGTCATCGTCATCGTCATCGTCATCGTCATCGTCAACATCACCCTTGTCATCGCCATCGTCATCGTCATCGTCATCGTCATCGTCATCGTCATCGTCATCGTCATCGTCATCGTCATCGTCATCGTCATCGTCATCGTCATCATCACCATTGCCATCGCCATCGTCATCGTCATCGTCATAGTCATCGTCATAGTCATCGTCATCGTCATCGTCATCGTCATCGTCGTCGTCCTCGCCATCGTCGTCGTCATCGTCATCATCATCTTGATCGGCATCGTCATCGTCTTCGTCATCGTCATCGTCATCAGCATCGTCGCCGTCATCAGCATCGTCACCGTAATCGTCATCGTCTTCATCACCATTGCCATCGCCATCGTCATCATCATCGTCATTGTCATCGTCATCGTTATCGTCATAGTCATAGTCATCGTCGTCGTCATCGTCATCGTCATTGTCATCGTCATCGTTATCGTCATCGTCATCATCACCATTGACGTCGCCATCGTCATCACATCGTCATCGTTATCATCACCATTGCCATCGTCATCGTCATCATCATTGTCATCGTCATCGTCAACGTCATCGTCATCGTCATCGTAATCGTCATCATCACCATTGCCATCGTCATCGTGATCGTCAACGTCATCGTCATCGTCATCGTCATTGTCATCGTCATCGTTATTGTCATCGTAATCGTCATCGTCATCGTCATCGTCATCGTCATCGTCATCATCATCGTCATCGTCATCGTCATCGTCATCGTCATCGTCATCGTCATCGTCATCGTCATCGTCATCATCACCATTGCCATCGCCATCGTCATCGTCAACGTCATCGTCATCGCCATCGTCATCGTTATCGTCATCGTTCGTCATCGTCATCGTTATCATCACCATTGCCATCGTCATCGCTATCGTTATCGTCATCGTCATCGTCATCATCACCATCGCCATCGCCATCGTCATGGTCATCGTCAACGTCATCGTCATCGAAATCGTCATCGTCATCGTCATCGTCATCGTCATCGTCATCGTCATCGTCATCGTCATCGTCATCGTCATCGTCATCGTCATCGTGATCATCACCATTGCCATCGTCATCGCTATCGTCATCGTCATCGTCATCGTCATCATCACCATCGCCATCGCCATCGTGATAGTCATCGTCAACGTCATCGTCATCGTCATCGTCATCGTCATCATCACCATGGCTATCGCTATCGTCATTGTCATCGTTATCGTGATCGTAATCGTCATCGTCATCGTCATCGTCATCGTCATCGTCATCGTTATCATCACCATTGACATCGTCATCGCTATCGTCATCGTCATCGTCATCGTCATCATCACCATTGCCATCGCCATCGTCATAGTCATCGTCAACGTCATCGTCATCGAAATCGTCATCGTCATCGTCATCGTCATCGTCAACGTCATCGTCATCGCCATCGTCATCGTTATCGTCATCGTCATCGTCATCGTCATCGTCATCGTCATCGTTATCATCACCATTGCCATCGTCATCGCTTTCGTCATCGTCATCGTGATCGTCATCATCACCATCGCCATCGCCATCGTCATAGTCATCGTCAACGTCATCGTCATGGAAATCGTCATCATCATCGTCATCGTCATCGCCATCGTCAACGTCATCGTCATCGTCAACGTCATCATCATCGTCATTGTCATCGTGATCGTTATCGTAATAGTCATCGTCATCATCACCATGGCCATCGCTATCGTCATTGTCATCGTTATCGTGATCGTAATCGTCATCGTCATCGTCATCGTCGTCGTCATCGTCATCGTCATCGTCATCGTCATCGTCATCGTCATCGCCATCGTCATAGTCATCGTCAACGTCATCGTCATCGAAATCGTCATCGTCATCGTCATCGTCATCGTCATCGTCATCGTCATCGTCATCATCACCCTTGTCATCGCCATCGTCATCGTCATCGTCATCGTCATCGTCATCGTCATCGTCATCGTCATCGTCATCGTCATAGCCATCGCCATCGTTATCATTATCGTCATCGTCATCGTCATCGTCATCGTCATCGTCATCGCCATTGACATCGTCATCGTCATCGTCATCGTCATCGTCATCGTCATCGTTATCATCACCATTGCCATCGTCATCGCTATCGTCATCGTCATCGTCATCGTCATCATCACCATTGCCATCGCCATCGTCATAGTCATCGTCAACGTCATCGTCATCGAAATCGTCATCGTCATCGTCATCGTCATCGTCATCGTCAACGTCATCGTCATCGCCATCGTCATCGTTATCGTCATCGTCATCGTCATCGTCATCGTTATCATCACCATCGCCATCGTCATCGCTATCGTCATCGTCATCGTCATCGTCATCATCACCATCGCCATCGCCATCGTCATAGTCATCGTCAACGTCATCGTCATCGAAATCGTCATCATCATCGTCATCGTCATCGTCATCGTCATCGTCATCGTCATCGTCATCGTCATCATCACCATTGCCATTGCCATCGTCATCGTCATCGTCATCGTCATCGTCATCGTCATCGTCATCGTCATCGTTATCATCACCATTGCCATCGTCATCGCTATCGTCATCGTCATCGTCATCGTCATCATCACCATCGCCATCGCCATCGTCATAGTCATCGTCAACGTCATCGTCATCGAAATCGTCATCATCATCGTCATCGTCATCGCCATCGTCATCGTCATCGTCATCGTCAACGTCATCATCATCGTCATCGTCATCGTCATCGTCACCGTCATCGTTATCATCACCATTGCCATCGTCATCGTTATTGTTATCGTTATCGTCATCGCCATCAATATCATCATCGTCATCGTCATCGTCATAGCCATCGCCATCGTTATCATCATCGTCATCGTCATCGTCATCGTCATCGTCATCGTCATCGTTATCATCACCATTGCCATCGTCATCGTTATTGTTATCGTTATCGTCATCGCCATCAATATCATCATCGTCATCGTCATCGTCATAGCCATCGCCATCGTTATCATCATCGTCATCGTCATCGTCATCGTCATCGTCCTCGTCATCGTTATCATCACCATTGCCATCGTCATCGCTATCGTCATCGTCATCGTCATCGTCGTCATCACCATTGCCATCGCCATCGTCATAGTCATCGTCAACGTCATCGTCATCGAAATCGTCATCGTCATCGTCATCGTCATCGTCAACGTCATCGTCATCGCCATCGTCATCGTTATCGTCATCGTTCGTCATCGTCATCGTTATCATCACCATTGCCATCGTCATCGCTATCGTCATCGTCATCGTCATCGTCATCATCACCATCGCCATCGCCATCGTCATGGTCATCGTCAACGTCATCGTCATCGAAATCGTCATCGTCATCGTCATCGTCATCGTCATCGTCATCGTCATCGTCATCGTCATCGTCATCGTCATCGTCATCGTCATCGTGATCATCACCATTGCCATCGTCATCGCTATCGTCATCGTCATCGTCATCGTCATCATCACCATCGCCATCGCCATCGTCATAGTCATCGTCAACGTCATCGTCATCGTCATCGTCATCGTCATCATCACCATGGCTATCGCTATCGTCATTGTCATCGTTATCGTGATCGTAATCGTCATCGTCATCGTCATCGTCATCGTCATCGTCATCGTTATCATCACCATTGCCATCGTCATCGCTATCGTCATCGTCATCGTCATCGTCATCATCACCATTGCCATCGCCATCGTCATAGTCATCGTCAACGTCATGGTCATCGAAATCGTCATCGTCATCGTCATCGTCATCGTCAACGTCATCGTCATCGCCATCGTCATCGTTATCGTCATCGTCATCGTCATCGTCATCGTCATCGTCATCGTTATCATCACCATTGCCATCGTCATCGCTTTCGTCATCGTCATCGTCATCGTCATCATCACCATCGCCATCGCCATCGTCATAGTCATCGTCAACGTCATCGTCATCGAAATCGTCATCATCATCGTCATCGTCATCGCCATCGTAAACGTCATCGTCATCGTCAACGTCATCATCATCGTCATTGTCATCGTGATCGTTATCGTAATAGTCATCGTCATCATCACCATGGCCATCGCTATCGTCATTGTCATCGTTATCGTGATCGTAATCGTCATCGTCATCGTCATCGTCGTCGTCATCGTCATCGTAATCGTCATCGTCATCGTCATCGTCATCGTCATCGTCATCGTCATCGTCATCGTCATCGCCATCGTCATAGTCATCGTCAACGTCATCGTCATCGAAATCGTCATCGTCATCGTCATCGTCATCGTCATCGTCATCGTCATCGTCATCGTCATCGTCATCGTCATCGTCATTGTCATCGTGATCGTTATCGTAATAGTCATCGTCATCATCACCATGGCCATCGCTATCGTCATTTTCATCGTTATCGTGATCGTAATCGTCATCGTCATCGTCATCGTCATCGTCATCGTCATCGTCATCGTCATCGTCATCGTCATCGTCATCGTCATCGTCATCATCACCATTGCCATCGCCATCGTCATCGTCATCGTCATAGTCATCGTCATAGTCATCGTCATCGTCATCGTCATCGTCATCGTCGTCGTCCTCGCCATCGTCGTCGTCATCGTCATCATCATCTTGATCGGCATCGTCATCGTCTTCGTCATCGTCATCGTCATCAGCATCGTCGCCGTCATCAGCATCGTCACCGTCATCGTCATCGTCATCATCACCATTGCCATCGCCATCGTCATCATCATCGTCATTGTCATCGTCATCGTTATCGTCATAGTCATAGTCATCGTCGTCGTCATCGTCATCGTCATTGTCATCGTCATCGTTATCGTCATCGTCATCATCACCATTGACGTCGCCATCGTCATCACATCGTCATCGTTATCATCACCATTGCCATCGTCATCGTCATCATCATTGTCATCGTCATCGTCAACGTCATCGTCATCGTCATCGTAATCGTCATCATCACCATTGCCATCGTCATCGTGATCGTCAACGTCATCGTTATCGTCATCGTCATTGTCATCGTCATCGTCATCGTCATCGTCATCGTCATCGTCATCGTTATTGTCATCGTAATCGTCATCGTCATCGTCATCGTCATCGTCATCGTCATCATCATCGTCATCGTCATCGTCATCGTCATCGTCATCGTCATCGTCATCGTCATCGTCATCGTCATCATCACCATTGCCATCGCCATCGTCATCGTCATCGTCATCGTCATCGTCATCGTCATAGTCATCGTCATCGTCATCGTCATCGTCATCGTCATCGTCGTCGTCATCGTCATCGCCGTCGTCATCGTCATCATCATCTTGATCGGCATCGTCATCGTCTTCGTCATCGTCATCGTCATCAGCATCGACGCCGTCATCAGCATCGTCATCGTCATCGTCATCGTCATCATCACCATTGCCATCGCCATCGTCATCATCATCGTCATCGTCATCGTCGTCGTCATCGTCATCGTCGTCGTCATCGTCATCATCATCTTGATCGGCATCGTCATCGTCTTCGTCATCGTCATCGTCATCAGCATCGTCGCCGTCATCAGCATCGTCATCGTCATCGTCATCGTCATCATCACCATTGCCATCGCCATCGTCATCATCATCGTCATTGTCATCGTCATCGTTATCGTCATAGTCATAGTCATCGTCGTCGTCATCGTCATCGTCATTGTCATCGTCATCGTTATCGTCATCGTCATCATCACCATTGACGTCGCCATCGTTATCACATCGTAATCGTTATCATCACCATTGCCATCGTCATCGTCATCATCATTGTCATCGTCATCGTCAACGTCATCATCAGCATCGCCATCGCTATCGTCATCGTCATCGTCATCGTCACCATCACCATCGACGTCGCCATCGTCATTACCATCGTTATCGTGATCGTAATCGTCATCGTCATCGTTATCGTCATCGTCATCGCCATCGTCATCGTTATCATCACCATTGCCATCGTCGTCGTCATCGTCATCGTCATCGTCATCGTCATCGTCATCGTCATCGTCATCGTCATCATCACCCTTGTCATCGCCATCGTCATCGTCATCGTCATCGTCATCGTCATCGTCATCGTCATCGTCATCGTCATCGTCATCGTCATCGTCATCGTCATCGTCATCATCACCATTGCCATCGCCATCGTCATCGTCATCGTCATAGTCATCGTCATAGTCATCGTCATCGTCATCGTCATCGTCATCGTCGTCGTCCTCGCCATCGTCGTCGTCATCGTCATCATCATCTTGATCGGCATCGTCATCGTCTTCGTCATCGTCATCGTCATCAGCATCGTCGCCGTCATCAGCATCGTCACCGTCATCGTCATCGTCTTCATCACCATTGCCATCGCCATCGTCATCATCATCGTCATTGTCATCGTCATCGTTATCGTCATAGTCATAGTCATCGTCGTCGTCATCGTCATCGTCATTGTCATCGTCATCGTTATCGTCATCGTCATCATCACCATTGACGTCGCCATCGTCATCACATCGTCATCGTTATCATCACCATTGCCATCGTCATCGTCATCATCATTGTCATCGTCATCGTCAACGTCATCGTCATCGTCATCGTAATCGTCATCATCACCATTGCCATCGTCATCGTGATCGTCAACGTCATCGTCATCGTCATCGTCATTGTCATCGTCATCGTTATTGTCATCGTAATCGTCATCGTCATCGTCATCGTCATCGTCATCGTCATCATCATCGTCATCGTCATCGTCATCGTCATCGTCATCGTCATCGTCATCGTCATCGTCATCGTCATCATCACCATTGCCATCGCCATCGTCATCGTCATCGTCATCGTCATCGTCATCGTCATAGTCATCGTCATCGTCATCGTCATCGTCATCGTCATCGTCGTCGTCATCGTCATCGCCGTCGTCATCGTCATCATCATCTTGATCGGCATCGTCATCGTCTTCGTCATCGTCATCGTCATCAGCATCGACGCCGTCATCAGCATCGTCATCGTCATCGTCATCGTCATCATCACCATTGCCATCGCCATCGTCATCATCATCGTCATCGTCATCGTCGTCGTCATCGTCATCGTCGTCGTCATCGTCATCATCATCTTGATCGGCATCGTCATCGTCTTCGTCATCGTCATCGTCATCAGCATCGTCGCCGTCATCAGCATCGTCATCGTCATCGTCATCGTCATCATCACCATTGCCATCGCCATCGTCATCATCATCGTCATTGTCATCGTCATCGTTATCGTCATAGTCATAGTCATCGTCGTCGTCATCGTCATCGTCATTGTCATCGTCATCGTTATCGTCATCGTCATCATCACCATTGACGTCGCCATCGTTATCACATCGTAATCGTTATCATCACCATTGCCATCGTCATCGTCATCATCATTGTCATCGTCATCGTCAACGTCATCATCAGCATCGCCATCGCTATCGTCATCGTCATCGTCATCGTCATCATCACCATCGACGTCGCCATCGTCATTACCATCGTTATCGTGATCGTAATCGTCATCGTCATCGTTATCGTCATCGTCATCGCCATCGTCATCGTTATCATCACCATTGCCATCGTCATCGCTATTGTCATCGTTATCGTCATCGTCATCGTCATCGTCATCGTCATCGTCATCGTCATTGTCATCGTCATCGTCATCGTCATAGTCATCGTCGTCGTCATCGTCGTCGTCATCGTCATCGTCAGCGTCATCGTCATCGTCATCGTCATCATCACCATGGCCATCGCTATCGTCATCGTCATCGTTATCATCACCATTGCCATCGTCATCGATATCGTCATAGTCATCGTCATAGTCATCGTCATCGTAATCGTCATCGTCATCGTCATCGTCATCGTCATCGTCATCGTCATTGTCATCGTCATCGTCATCGTCATAGTCATCGTCGTCGTCATCGTCGTCGTCATCGTCATCGTCAGCATCATCGTCATCGTCACCGTTATCATCACCATTGCCATCGTCATCGTCATCGTCATCGTCATCGTCATCGTCATCTTCATCGTCATCGTCATCGTCATCGTCATCGTCATCGTCATCGTCATCGTCATCGTCATCGTCATCGTCATCGTCATCGTCATCGTCATCGTCATCGTTATCATCACCATTGCCATCGTCATCGTTATTGTCATCGTTATCGTCATCGTCATCGTCATCGTCATCGTCATCATCAGCATTGCCATCGCCATGGTAATAGTCATCGTCATCGTCATCGTCATCGTCATTGTCATCGTCATCGTCATCGTCATAGTCATCGTCGTCGTCATCGTCGTCGTCATCGTCATCGTCAGCATCATCGTCATCGTCATCGTCATCGTCATCATCACCATGGCCATCGCTATCGTCATCGTCATCGTTATCATCACCATTGCCATCGTCATCGATATCGTCATAGTCATCGTCATAGTCATCGTCATCGTAATCGTCATCGTCATCGTCATCGTCATCGTCATTGTCATCGTCATCGTCATCGTCATAGTCATCGTCGTCGTCATCGTCATCGTCATCGTCATCGTCATCGTCATCGTCATCGTCATCGTCATCGTCATCGTCATCGTCATCGTCATCGTCATCGTTATCGTCATCATCATTGTCATCGTCATCGTCATTGTCAACGTCATCGTCATCGTCATCGTCATCGTCATCGTCATCGTCATCGTCATCGTCATCGTCATCGTTATCGTCATCGTCATCGTCATCGTTATCATCACCATTGCCATCGTCATCGTTATTGTTATCGTTATCGTCATCGCCATCAATATCATCATCGTCATCGTCATCGTCATAGCCATCGCCATCGTTATCATTATCGTCATCGTCATCGTCATCGTCATCGTCATCGTCATCGCCATTGACATCGTCATCGTCATCGTCATCGTCATCGTCATCGTCATCGTTATCATCACCATTGCCATCGTCATCGCTATCGTCATCGTCATCGTCATCGTCATCATCACCATTGCCATCGCCATCGTCATAGTCATCGTCAACGTCATCGTCATCGAAATCGCCATCGTCATCGCTATCGTCATCGTCATCGTCATCGTCATCATCACCATCGCCATCGCCATCGTCATAGTCATCGTCAACGTCATCGTCATCGAAATCGTCATCATCATCGTCATCGTCATCGTCATCGTCATCGTCATCGTCATCGTCATCGTCATCATCACCATTGCCATTGCCATCGTCATCGTCATCGTCATCGTCATCGTCATCGTCATCGTCATCGTCATCGTCATCGTCATCGTCATCGTCATCGTTATCATCACCATTGCCATCGTCATCGCTATCGTCATCGTCATCGTCATCGTCATCATCACCATCGCCATCGCCATCGTCATAGTCATCGTCAACGTCATCGTCTTCGAAATCGTCATCATCATCGTCATCGTCATCGCCATCGTCATCGTCATCGTCATCGTCAACGTCATCATCATCGTCATCGTCATCGTCATCGTCATCGTCATCGTCATCGTTATCATCACCATTGCCATCGTCATCGTTATTGTTATCGTTATCGTCATCGCCATCAATATCATCATCGTCATCGTCATCGTCATAGCCATCGCCATCGTTATCATCATCGTCATCGTCATCGTCATCGTCATCGTCATCGTCATCGTTATCATCACCATTGCCATCGTCATCGCTATCGTCATCGTCATCGTCATCGTCATCATCACCATTGCCATCGCCATCGTCATCGTCATCGTCATCGCCATCGTCATCGTCATCGTCATCGTCAACGTCATCATCATCGTCATCGTCATCGTCATCGTCATCGTCATCGTGATCATCACCATTGCCATCGTCATCGTTATTGTTATCGTTATCGTCATCGCCATCAATATCATCATCGTCATCGTCATCGTCATAGCCATCGCCATCGTTATCATCATCGTCATCGTCATCGTAATCGTCATCGTCATCGTCATCGTTATCATCACCATTGCCATCGTCATCGTTATTGTTATCGTTATCGTCATCGCCATCAATATCATCATCGTCATCGTCATCGTCATAGCCATCGCCATCGTTATCATCATCGTCATCGTCATCGTCATCGTCATCGTCATCGTCATCGTTATCATCACCATTGCCATCGTCATCGCTATCGTCATCGTCATCGTCATCGTCATCATCACCATTGCCATCGCCATCGTCATAGTCATCGTCAACGTCATCGTCATCGAAATCGTCATCATCATCGTCATCGTCATCGTCAACGTCATCGTCATCGCCATCGTCATCGTTATCGTCATCGTTCGTCATCGTCATCGTTATCATCACCATTGCCATCGTCATCGCTATCGTGATCGTCATCGTCATCGTCATCATCACCATCGCCATCGCCATCGTCATGGTCATCGTCAACGTCATCGTCATCGAAATCGTCATCGTCATCGTCATCGTCATCGTCATCGTCATCGTCATCGTCATCGTCATCGTCATCGTCATCGTCATCGTCATCGTCATCGTGATCATCACCATTGCCATCGTCATCGCTATCGTCATCGTCATCGTCATCGTCATCATCACCATCGCCATCGCCATCGTCATAGTCATCGTCAACGTCATCGTCATCGTCATCGTCATCGTCATCATCACCATGGCTATCGCTATCGTCATTGTCATCGTTATCGTGATCGTAATCGTCATCGTCATCGTCATCGTCATCGTCATCGTCATCGTCATCGTCATCGTCATCATCACCATCGACGTCGCCATCGTCATCGTCATCGTCATCGTCAACGTCATCATCATCGTCATTGTCATCGTGATCGTTATCGTAATAGTCATCGTCATCATCACCATGGCCATCGCTATCGTCATTGTCATCGTTATCGTGATCGTAATCGTCATCGTCATCGTCATCGTCGTCGTCATCGTCATCGTCATCTTCATCGCCATCGTCATCGTCATCGTCATCGTCATCGTCATCGTCATCGTCATCGTCATCGTCATCGTCATCGTCATCGTCATCGTCATTGTTATCATCACCATTGCCATCGTCATCGTTATTGTTATCGTTATCGTCATCGCCATCAATATCATCATCGTCATCGTCATCGTCATAGCCATCGCCGTCGTTATCATCATCGTCATCGTCATCGTCATCGTCATCGTCATCGTCATCGTCATCGCCATCGTCATCGTCATCGTCATCGTCATCGTCATCGTCATCGTCATCGTTATCATCACCATTGCCATCGTCATCGCTATCGTCATCGTCATCGTCATCGTCATCATCACCATCGCCATCGTCATCGTCATCGTCATCGTCAACATCATCGTGACGTCATCGTCATCGTCATCGTCATCATCACCATGGCCATCGCTATCGTCATTGTCATCGTTATCGTGATCGTCATCGTGATCGTCATCGTCATCGTCATCGTCATCGTCATCGTCATCATCACCATCGACGTCGCCATCGTCATCGTCATTGTCATCGTCATCGTTATCGTCATCGTCATCATCACCATTGACGTCGCCATCGTCATCACATCGTCATCGTTATCATCACCATTGCCATCGTCATCGTCATCATCATTGTCATCGTCATCGTCAACGTCATCGTCATCGTCATCGTAATCGTCATCATCACCATTGCCATCGTCATCGTGATCGTCAACGTCATCGTCATCGTCATCGTCATTGTCATCGTCATCGTCATCGTCATCGTCATCGTCATCGTCATCGTTATTGTCATCGTAATCGTCATCGTCATCGTCATCGTCATCGTCATCGTGATCATCATCGTCATCGTCATCGTCATCGTCATCGTCATCGTCATCGTCATCGTCATCGTCATCGTCATCATCACCATTGCCATCGCCATCGTCATCGTCATCGTCATCGTCATCGTCATCGTCATAGTCATCGTCATCGTCATCGTCATCGTCATCGTCATCGTCGTCGTCATCGTCATCGCCGTCGTCATCGTCATCATCATCTTGATCGGCATCGTCATCGTCTTCGTCATCGTCATCGTCATCAGCATCGACGCCGTCATCAGCATCGTCATCGTCATCGTCATCGTCATCATCACCATTGCCATCGCCATCGTCATCATCATCGTCATCGTCATCGTCGTCGTCATCGTCATCGTCGTCGTCATCGTCATCATCATCTTGATCGGCATCGTCATCGTCTTCGTCATCGTCATCGTCATCAGCATCGTCGCCGTCATCAGCATCGTCATCGTCATCGTCATCGTCATCATCACCATTGCCATCGCCATCGTCATCATCATCGTCATTGTCATCGTCATCGTTATCGTCATAGTCATAGTCATCGTCGTCGTCATCGTCATCGTCATTGTCATCGTCATCGTTATCGTCATCGTCATCATCACCATTGACGTCGCCATCGTTATCACATCGTAATCGTTATCATCACCATTGCCATCGTCATCGTCATCATCATTGTCATCGTCATCGTGAACGTCATCATCAGCATCGCCATCGCTATCGTCATCGTCATCGTCATCGTCACCATCACCATCGACGTCGCCATCGTCATTACCATCGTTATCGTGATCGTAATCGTCATCGTCATCGTTATCGTCATCGTCATCGCCATCGTCATCGTTATCATCACCATTGCCATCGTCGTCGTCATCGTCATCGTCATCGTCATCGTCATCGTCATCGTCATCGTCATCGTCAACATCACCCTTGTCATCGCCATCGTCATCGTCATCGTCATCGTCATCGTCATCGTCATCGTCATCGTCATCGTCATCGTCATCGTCATCGTCATCGTCATCGTCATCATCACCATTGCCATCGCCATCGTCATCGTCATCGTCATAGTCATCGTCATAGTCATCGTCATCGTCATCGTCATCGTCATCGTCGTCGTCCTCGCCATCGTCGTCGTCATCGTCATCATCATCTTGATCGGCATCGTCATCGTCTTCGTCATCGTCATCGTCATCAGCATCGTCGCCGTCATCAGCATCGTCACCGTAATCGTCATCGTCTTCATCACCATTGCCATCGCCATCGTCATCATCATCGTCATTGTCATCGTCATCGTTATCGTCATAGTCATAGTCATCGTCGTCGTCATCGTCATCGTCATTGTCATCGTCATCGTTATCGTCATCGTCATCATCACCATTGACGTCGCCATCGTCATCACATCGTCATCGTTATCATCACCATTGCCATCGTCATCGTCATCATCATTGTCATCGTCATCGTCAACGTCATCGTCATCGTCATCGTAATCGTCATCATCACCATTGCCATCGTCATCGTGATCGTCAACGTCATCGTCATCGTCATCGTCATTGTCATCGTCATCGTTATTGTCATCGTAATCGTCATCGTCATCGTCATCGTCATCGTCATCGTCATCATCATCGTCATCGTCATCGTCATCGTCATCGTCATCGTCATCGTCATCGTCATCGTCATCGTCATCATCACCATTGCCATCGCCATCGTCATCGTCATCGTCATCGTCATCGTCATCGTCATAGTCATCGTCATCGTCATCGTCATCGTCATCGTCATCGTCGTCGTCATCGTCATCGCCGTCGTCATCGTCATCATCATCTTGATCGGCATCGTCATCGTCTTCGTCATCGTCATCGTCATCAGCATCGACGCCGTCATCAGCATCGTCATCGTCATCGTCATCGTCATCATCACCATTGCCATCGCCATCGTCATCATCATCGTCATCGTCATCGTCGTCGTCATCGTCATCGTCGTCGTCATCGTCATCATCATCTTGATCGGCATCGTCATCGTCTTCGTCATCGTCATCGTCATCAGCATCGTCGCCGTCATCAGCATCGTCATCGTCATCGTCATCGTCATCATCACCATTGCCATCGCCATCGTCATCATCATCGTCATTGTCATCGTCATCGTTATCGTCATAGTCATAGTCATCGTCGTCGTCATCGTCATCGTCATTGTCATCGTCATCGTTATCGTCATCGTCATCATCACCATTGACGTCGCCATCGTTATCACATCGTAATCGTTATTATCACCATTGCCATCGTCATCGTCATCATCATTGTCATCGTCATCGTCAACGTCATCATCAGCATCGCCATCGCTATCGTCATCGTCATCGTCATCGTCATCATCACCATCGACGTCGCCATCGTCATTACCATCGTTATCGTGATCGTAATCGTCATCGTCATCGTTATCGTCATCGTCATCGCCATCGTCATCGTTATCATCACCATTGCCATCGTCATCGCTATTGTCATCGTTATCGTCATCGTCATCGTCATCGTCATCGTCATCGTCATCGTCATTGTCATCGTCATCGTCATCGTCATAGTCATCGTCGTCGTCATCGTCGTCGTCATCGTCATCGTCAGCGTCATCGTCATCGTCATCGTCATCATCACCATGGCCATCGCTATCGTCATCGTCATCGTTATCATCACCATTGCCATCGTCATCGATATCGTCATAGTCATCGTCATAGTCATCGTCATCGTAATCGTCATCGTCATCGTCATCGTCATCGTCATCGTCATCGTCATTGTCATCGTCATCGTCATCGTCATAGTCATCGTCGTCGTCATCGTCGTCGTCATCGTCATCGTCAGCATCATCGTCATCGTCACCGTTATCATCACCATTGCCATCGTCATCGTCATCGTCATCGTCATCGTCATCGTCATCTTCATCGTCATCGTCATCGTCATCGTCATCGTCATCGTCATCGTCATCGTCATCGTCATCGTCATCGTCATCGTCATCGTCATCGTCATCGTCATCGTTATCATCACCATTGCCATCGTCATCGTTATTGTCATCGTTATCGTCATCGTCATCGTCATCGTCATCGTCATCATCAGCATTGCCATCGCCATGTTAATAGTCATCGTCATCGTCATCGTCATCGTCATTGTCATCGTCATCGTCATCGTCATAGTCATCGTCGTCGTCATCGTCGTCGTCATCGTCATCGTCAGCATCATCGTCATCGTCATCGTCATCGTCATCATCACCATGGCCATCGCTATCGTCATCGTCATCGTTATCATCACCATTGCCTTCGTCATCGATATCGTCATAGTCATCGTCATAGTCATCGTCATCGTAATCGTCATCGTCATCGTCATCGTCATCGTCATTGTCATCGTCATCGTCATCGTCATAGTCATCGTCGTCGTCATCGTCATCGTCATCGTCATCGTCATCGTCATCGTCATCGTCATCGTCATCGTCATCGTCATCGTCATCGTCATCGTCATCGTTATCGTCATCATCATTGTCATCGTCATCGTCATTGTCAACGTCATCGTCATCGTCATCGTCATCGTCATCGTCATCGTCATCGTCATCGTCATCGTCATCGTTATCGTCATCGTCATCGTCATCGTTATCATCACCATTGCCATCGTCATCGTTATTGTTATCGTTATCGTCATCGCCATCAATATCATCATCGTCATCGTCATCGTCATAGCCATCGCCATCGTTATCATTATCGTCATCGTCATCGTCATCGTCATCGTCATCGTCATCGCCATTGACATCGTCATCGTCATCGTCATCGTCATCGTCATCGTCATCGTTATCATCACCATTGCCATCGTCATCGCTATCGTCATCGTCATCGTCATCGTCATCATCACCATTGCCATCGCCATCGTCATAGTCATCGTCAACGTCATCGTCATCGAAATCGCCATCGTCATCGCTATCGTCATCGTCATCGTCATCGTCATCATCACCATCGCCATCGCCATCGTCATAGTCATCGTCAACGTCATCGTCATCGAAATCGTCATCATCATCGTCATCGTCATCGTCATCGTCATCGTCATCGTCATCGTCATCGTCATCATCACCATTGCCATTGCCATCGTCATCGTCATCGTCATCGTCATCGTCATCGTCATCGTCATCGTCATCGTCATCGTCATCGTCATCGTTATCATCACCATTGCCATCGTCATCGCTATCGTCATCGTCATCGTCATCGTCATCATCACCATCGCCATCGCCATCGTCATAGTCATCGTCAACGTCATCGTCTTCGAAATCGTCATCATCATCGTCATCGTCATCGCCATCGTCATCGTCATCGTCATCGTCAACGTCATCATCATCGTCATCGTCATCGTCATCGTCATCGTCATCGTCATCGTTATCATCACCATTGCCATCGTGATCGTTATTGTTATCGTTATCGTCATCGCCATCAATATCATCATCGTCATCGTCATCGTCATAGCCATCGCCATCGTTATCATCATCGTCATCGTCATCGTCATCGTCATCGTCATCGTCATCGTTATCATCACCATTGCCATCGTCATCGCTATCGTCATCGTCATCGTCATCGTCATCATCACCATTGCCATCGCCATCGTCATCGTCATCGTCATCGCCATCGTCATCGTCATCGTCATCGTCAACGTCATCATCATCGTCATCGTCATCGTCATCGTCATCGTCATCGTGATCATCACCATTGCCATCGTCATCGTTATTGTTATCGTTATCGTCATCGCCATCAATATCATCATCGTCATCGTCATCGTCATAGCCATCGCCATCGTTATCATCATCGTCATCGTCATCGTAATCGTCATCGTCATCGTCATCGTTATCATCACCATTGCCATCGTCATCGTTATTGTTATCGTTATCGTCATCGCCATCAATATCATCATCGTCATCGTCATCGTCATAGCCATCGCCATCGTTATCATCATCGTCATCGTCATCGTCATCGTCATCGTCATCGTCATCGTTATCATCACCATTGCCATCGTCATCGCTATCGTCATCGTCATCGTCATCGTCATCATCACCATTGCCATCGCCATCGTCATAGTCATCGTCAACGTCATCGTCATCGAAATCGTCATCGTCATCGTCATCGTCATCGTCAACGTCATCGTCATCGCCATCGTCATCGTTATCGTCATCGTTCGTCATCGTCATCGTTATCATCACCATTGCCATCGTCATCGCTATCGTCATCGTCATCGTCATCGTCATCATCACCATCGCCATCGCCATCGTCATGGTCATCGTCAACGTCATCGTCATCGAAATCGTCATCGTCATCGTCATCGTCATCGTCATCGTCATCGTCATCGTCATCGTCATCGTCATCGTCATCGTCATCGTCATCGTCATCGTGATCATCACCATTGCCATCGTCATCGCTATCGTCATCGTCATCGTCATCGTCATCGTCATCGTCATCGTTATCATCACCATTGCCATCGTCATCGCTATCGTCATCGTCATCGTCATCGTCATCATCACCATCGCCATCGTCATCGTCATCGTCATCGTCAACATCATCGTGACGTCATCGTCATCGTCATCGTCATCATCACCATGGCCATCGCTATCGTCATTGTCATCGTTATCGTGATCGTCATCGTGATCGTCATCGTCATCGTCATCGTCATCGTCATCGTCATCATCACCATCGACGTCGCCATCGTCATCGTCATCGTCATCGTCAACGTCATCATCATCGTCATTGTCATCGTGATCGTGATCGTAATCGTCATCGTCATCGTCATCGAAATCGTCATCGTCATCGTCATCGTCATCGTCATCGTCATCGTCATCATCACCCTTGCCATCGCTATCGTCATCGTCATCGTCATCGTCATCGTCATCGTCATCGTCATCGTCATCGTCATCGTCATCATCACCATTGCCATCGCCATCGTCATCGTCATCGTCATCGTCATCGTCATCGTCATCGTCATCGTCATCGTCATCGTCATCGTCATCACATCGTCATCCTTATCATTACCATTGCCATCGTAATCGTCATCATCATTGTCATCGTCATCGTCAACGTGATCGTGATCGTCATCGTACTCGTCATCGTCATAGTCATCGTTATCGTCATCGTCATCGTCAACTTCATCGTGACGTCATCGTCATCGTCATCGTCATCATCACCATGGCCATCGCTATCGTCATTGTCATCGTTATCGTGATCGTAATCGTCATCGTCATCGTTATCGTCATCGTCATCGCCATCGTCATCGTCATCGTCATCGTCATCGTCAGCGTCATCGTCATCGTCATCGTCATCGTCATCATCACCATGGCCATCGCTATCGTCATCGTCATCGTTATCATCACCATTGCCATCGTCATCGATATCGTCATAGTCATCGTCATAGTCATCGTCATCGTAATCGTCATCGTCATCGTCATCGTCATCGTCATCGTCATCGTCATTGTCATCGTCATCGTCATCGTCATAATCATCGTCGTCGTCATCGTCGTCGTCATCGTCATCGTCAGCATCATCGTCATCGTCACCGTCATCATCACCATTGCCATCGTCATCGTCATCGTCATCGTCATCGTCATCGTCATCGTCATCGTCATAGTCATCGTCGTCGTCATCGTCGTCGTCATCGTCATCGTCAGCATCATCGTCATCGTCACCGTTATCATCACCATTGCCATCGTCATCGTCATCGTCATCGTCATCGTCATCGTCATCTTCATCGTCATCGTCATCGTCATCGTCATCGTCATCGTCATCGTCATCGTCATCGTCATCGTCATCGTCATCGTCATCGTCATCGTCATCGTCATCGTTATCATCACCATTGCCATCGTCATCGTTATTGTCATCGTTATCGTCATCGTCATCGTCATCGTCATCGTCATCATCAGCATTGCCATCGCCATGTTAATAGTCATCGTCATCGTCATCGTCATCGTCATTGTCATCGTCATCGTCATCGTCATAGTCATCGTCGTCGTCATCGTCGTCGTCATCGTCATCGTCAGCATCATCGTCATCGTCATCGTCATCGTCATCATCACCATGGCCATCGCTATCGTCATCGTCATCGTTATCATCACCATTGCCTTCGTCATCGATATCGTCATAGTCATCGTCATAGTCATCGTCATCGTAATCGTCATCGTCATCGTCATCGTCATCGTCATTGTCATCGTCATCGTCATCGTCATAGTCATCGTCGTCGTCATCGTCATCGTCATCGTCATCGTCATCGTCATCGTCATCGTCATCGTCATCGTCATCGTCATCGTCATCGTCATCGTCATCGTTATCGTCATCATCATTGTCATCGTCATCGTCATTGTCAACGTCATCGTCATCGTCATCGTCATCGTCATCGTCATCGTCATCGTCATCGTCATCGTCATCGTTATCGTCATCGTCATCGTCATCGTTATCATCACCATTGCCATCGTCATCGTTATTGTTATCGTTATCGTCATCGCCATCAATATCATCATCGTCATCGTCATCGTCATAGCCATCGCCATCGTTATCATTATCGTCATCGTCATCGTCATCGTCATCGTCATCGTCATCGCCATTGACATCGTCATCGTCATCGTCATCGTCATCGTCATCGTCATCGTTATCATCACCATTGCCATCGTCATCGCTATCGTCATCGTCATCGTCATCGTCATCATCACCATTGCCATCGCCATCGTCATAGTCATCGTCAACGTCATCGTCATCGAAATCGCCATCGTCATCGCTATCGTCATCGTCATCGTCATCGTCATCATCACCATCGCCATCGCCATCGTCATAGTCATCGTCAACGTCATCGTCATCGAAATCGTCATCATCATCGTCATCGTCATCGTCATCGTCATCGTCATCGTCATCGTCATCGTCATCATCACCATTGCCATTGCCATCGTCATCGTCATCGTCATCGTCATCGTCATCGTCATCGTCATCGTCATCGTCATCGTCATCGTCATCGTTATCATCACCATTGCCATCGTCATCGCTATCGTCATCGTCATCGTCATCGTCATCATCACCATCGCCATCGCCATCGTCATAGTCATCGTCAACGTCATCGTCTTCGAAATCGTCATCATCATCGTCATCGTCATCGCCATCGTCATCGTCATCGTCATCGTCAACGTCATCATCATCGTCATCGTCATCGTCATCGTCATCGTCATCGTCATCGTTATCATCACCATTGCCATCGTGATCGTTATTGTTATCGTTATCGTCATCGCCATCAATATCATCATCGTCATCGTCATCGTCATAGCCATCGCCATCGTTATCATCATCGTCATCGTCATCGTCATCGTCATCGTCATCGTCATCGTTATCATCACCATTGCCATCGTCATCGCTATCGTCATCGTCATCGTCATCGTCATCATCACCATTGCCATCGCCATCGTCATCGTCATCGTCATCGCCATCGTCATCGTCATCGTCATCGTCAACGTCATCATCATCGTCATCGTCATCGTCATCGTCATCGTCATCGTGATCATCACCATTGCCATCGTCATCGTTATTGTTATCGTTATCGTCATCGCCATCAATATCATCATCGTCATCGTCATCGTCATAGCCATCGCCATCGTTATCATCATCGTCATCGTCATCGTAATCGTCATCGTCATCGTCATCGTTATCATCACCATTGCCATCGTCATCGTTATTGTTATCGTTATCGTCATCGCCATCAATATCATCATCGTCATCGTCATCGTCATAGCCATCGCCATCGTTATCATCATCGTCATCGTCATCGTCATCGTCATCGTCATCGTCATCGTTATCATCACCATTGCCATCGTCATCGCTATCGTCATCGTCATCGTCATCGTCATCATCACCATTGCCATCGCCATCGTCATAGTCATCGTCAACGTCATCGTCATCGAAATCGTCATCGTCATCGTCATCGTCATCGTCAACGTCATCGTCATCGCCATCGTCATCGTTATCGTCATCGTTCGTCATCGTCATCGTTATCATCACCATTGCCATCGTCATCGCTATCGTCATCGTCATCGTCATCGTCATCATCACCATCGCCATCGCCATCGTCATGGTCATCGTCAACGTCATCGTCATCGAAATCGTCATCGTCATCGTCATCGTCATCGTCATCGTCATCGTCATCGTCATCGTCATCGTCATCGTCATCGTCATCGTCATCGTCATCGTGATCATCACCATTGCCATCGTCATCGCTATCGTCATCGTCATCGTCATCGTCATCATCACCATCGCCATCGCCATCGTCATAGTCATCGTCAACGTCATCGTCATCGTCATCGTCATCGTCATCATCACCATGGCTATCGCTATCGTCATTGTCATCGTTATCGTGATCGTAATCGTCATCGTCATCGTCATCGTCATCGTCATCGTCATCGTCATCGTCATCGTCATCATCACCATCGACGTCGCCATCGTCATCGTCATCGTCATCGTCAACGTCATCATCATCGTCATTGTCATCGTGATCGTTATCGTAATAGTCATCGTCATCATCACCATGGCCATCGCTATCGTCATTGTCATCGTTATCGTGATCGTAATCGTCATCGTCATCGTCATCGTCGTCGTCATCGTCATCGTCATCTTCATCGCCATCGTCATCGTCATCGTCATCGTCATCGTCATCGTCATCGTCATCGTCATCGTCATCGTCATCGTCATCGTCATCGTCATTGTTATCATCACCATTGCCATCGTCATCGTTATTGTTATCGTTATCGTCATCGCCATCAATATCATCATCGTCATCGTCATCGTCATAGCCATCGCCGTCGTTATCATCATCGTCATCGTCATCGTCATCGTCATCGTCATCGTCATCGTCATCGCCATCGTCATCGTCATCGTCATCGTCATCGTCATCGTCATCGTCATCGTTATCATCACCATTGCCATCGTCATCGCTATCGTCATCGTCATCGTCATCGTCATCATCACCATCGCCATCGTCATCGTCATCGTCATCGTCAACATCATCGTGACGTCATCGTCATCGTCATCGTCATCATCACCATGGCCATCGCTATCGTCATTGTCATCGTTATCGTGATCGTCATCGTGATCGTCATCGTCATCGTCATCGTCATCGTCATCGTCATCATCACCATCGACGTCGCCATCGTCATCGTCATCGTCATCGTCAACGTCATCATCATCGTCATTGTCATCGTGATCGTGATCGTAATCGTCATCGTCATCGTCATCGAAATCGTCATCGTCATCGTCATCGTCATCGTCATCGTCATCGTCATCATCACCCTTGCCATCGCTATCGTCATCGTCATCGTCATCGTCATCGTCATCGTCATCGTCATCGTCATCGTCATCGTCATCATCACCATTGCCATCGCCATCGTCATCGTCATCGTCATCGTCATCGTCATCGTCATCGTCATCGTCATCGTCATCGTCATCGTCATCACATCGTCATCCTTATCATTACCATTGCCATCGTAATCGTCATCATCATTGTCATCGTCATCGTCAACGTGATCGTGATCGTCATCGTACTCGTCATCGTCATAGTCATCGTTATCGTCATCGTCATCGTCAACTTCATCGTGACGTCATCGTCATCGTCATCGTCATCATCACCATGGCCATCGCTATCGTCATTGTCATCGTTATCGTGATCGTAATCGTCATCGTCATCGTTATCGTCATCGTCATCGCCATCGTCATCGTCATCGTCATCGTCATCGTCAGCGTCATCGTCATCGTCATCGTCATCGTCATCATCACCATGGCCATCGCTATCGTCATCGTCATCGTTATCATCACCATTGCCATCGTCATCGATATCGTCATAGTCATCGTCATAGTCATCGTCATCGTAATCGTCATCGTCATCGTCATCGTCATCGTCATCGTCATCGTCATTGTCATCGTCATCGTCATCGTCATAATCATCGTCGTCGTCATCGTCGTCGTCATCGTCATCGTCAGCATCATCGTCATCGTCACCGTCATCATCACCATTGCCATCGTCATCGTCATCGTCATCGTCATCGTCATCGTCATCTTCATCGTCATCGTCATCGTCATCGTCATCGTCATCGTCATCGTTATTGTCATCGTAATCGTCATCGTCATCGTCATCGTCATCGTCATCGTCATCATCATCGTCATCGTCATCGTCATCGTCATCGTCATCGTCATCGTCATCGTCATCGTCATCGTCATCATCACCATTGCCATCGCCATCGTCATCGTCATCGTCATCGTCATCGTCATAGTCATCGTCATCGTCATCGTCATCGTCATCGTCATCGTCATCGTCGTCGTCATCGTGATCGTCATCATCACCATGGCCATCGCTATCGTCATCGTCATCGTTATCATCACCATTGCCATCGTCATCGATATCGTCATAGTAATCGTCATAGTCATCGTCATCGTAATCGTCATCGTCATCGTCATCGTCATCGTCATCGTCATCGTCATTGTCATCGTCATCGTCATCGTCATAATCATCGTCGTCGTCATCGTCGTCGTCATCGTCATCGTCAGCATCATCGTCATCGTCACCGTTATCATCACCATTGCCATCGTCATCGTCATCGTCATCGTCATCGTCATCGTCATCGTCATCGTCATCTTCATCGTCATCGTCATCGTCATCGTCATCGTCATCGTCATCGTCATCGTTATCGTCATCGTCATCGTTATCATCACCATTGCCATCGTCATCGTTATTGTCATCGTTATCGTCATCGTCATCGTCATCGTCATCGTCATCATCAGCATTGCCATCGCCATGGTAATAGTCATCGTCATCGTCATCGTCATCGTCATTGTCATCGTCATCGTCATCGTCATAGTCATCGTCGTCGTCATCGTCGTCGTCATCGTCATCGTCAGCGTCATCGTCATCGTCATCGTCATCGTCATCATCACCATGGCCATCGCTATCGTCATCGTCATCGTTATCATCACCATTGCCATCGTCATCGATATCGTCATAGTCATCGTCATAGTCATCGTCATCGTAATCGTCATCGTCATTGTCATCGTCATCGTCATCATCACCATTGACGTCGCCATCGTCATCACATCGTCATCGTCAACGTCATCGTCATCGTCATCGTAATCGTCATCATCACCATTGCCATCGTCATCGTGATCGTCAACGTCATCGTCATCGTCATCGTCATTGTCATCGTCATCGTCATCGTCATCGTCATCGTCATCGTTATCGTCATCGTCATCGCCATCGTCATCGTTATCATCACCATTGCCATCGTCATCGTTATTGTCATCGTTATCGTCATCGTCATCGTCATCGTCATCGTCATCGTCATCGTCATAGTCATTGTCATCGTCATCGTCATCGTCATAGTCATCGTCGTCGTAATCGTCGTCGTCATCGTCATCGTCAGCGTCATCGTCATCGTCATCGTCATCGTCATCGTCATCATCACCATGGCCATCGCTATCGTCATCGTCATCGTTATCATCACCATTGCCATCGTCATCGATATCGTCATAGTCATCGTCATAGTCATCGTCATCGTAATCGTCATCGTCATCGTCATCGTCATCGTCATCGTCATAGTCATTGTCACCGTCATCGTCATCGTCATCGTCATCGTCATCGTCATCGTGATCGTGATCGTCATCGTCATCGTCATCGTCATCGTCATCGTCATCGTCATCGTCATCGTTATCATCACCATTGCCATCGTCATCGCTATCGTCATCGTCATCGTCATTGTCATCATCACCATCGCCATCGCCATCGTCATAGTCATCGTCAACGTCATCGTCATCGAAATCGTCATCATCATCGTCATCGTCATCGCCATCGTCATCGTCATCGTCATCGTCAACGTCATCATCATCGTCATTGTCATCGTGATCGTTATCGTAATAGTCATCGTCATCATCACCATGGCCATCGCTATCGTCATTGTCATCGTTATCGTGATCGTAATCGTCATCGTCATCGTCATCGTCGTCATCATCGTCATCGTCATCGTCATCGTCATCGTCATCGTCATCGTCATCGTCATCGTCATCGTCATCGTCATCGTCATCGTCATCGTCATCGTTATCATCACCATTGCCATCGTCATCGTTATTGTTATCGTTATCGTCATCGCCATCAATATCATCATCGTCATCGTCATCGTCATAGCCATCGCCATCGTTATCGTCATCGTCATCGTCATCGTCATCGTCATCGCCATTGACATCGTCATCGTCATCGTCATCGTCATCGTCATCGTCATCGTCATCGTCATCGTCATCGTTATCATCATCGTCATCGTCATCGTCATCGTCATCATCATCGTCATCGTCATCCTCATCGTCATCGTCATCATCAACAATGCGATCGCCATCGTCATCGTCTTCGTCATCGTCACCGTCATCGTCACCGTCATCGTCATCGTCATCGTCATCGTCATCGTCATCGTGATCGTCATCGTCATCGTCATCGTCATCGTCATCGTCATCGTCATCGTCATCGTCATCGTCACCGTCATCGTCATCGTCATCGTCATCGTCATCGTCATCGTCATCATCATCGTCATCGTCTTCGTCATCGTCACCGTCATCGTCACCGTCATCGTGATCGTGATCGTCATCGTCATCGTCATCGTCATCGTCATCGTCATCGTCATCGTCATCGTCATCGTCATCGTCATCGTCATCGTCATCGTCATCGTCATCGTCATCATCATCGTCATCGTCATCGTCATCGTCATCGTCATAGTCATCGTCGTGGTCATCGTCGTCGTCATCGTCATCGTCAGCGTCATCGTGATCGTCATCGTTATCGTCATCGTCATCGCCATCGTCATCGTTATCATCACCATTGCCATCGTCATCGTTATTGTCATCGTTATCGTCATCGTTATCGTCATCGTCATCGTCATCGTCATCGTCATCGTCATTGTCATCGTCATCGTCATCGTCATAGTCATCGTCGTCGTCATCGTCGTCGTCATCGCCATCGTCAGCGTCATCGTCATCGTCATCGTCATCGTCATCATCACCATGGCCATCGCTATCGTCATCGTCATCGTTATCATCACCATTGCCATCGTCATCGATATCGTCATAGTCATCGTCATAGTCATCGTCATCGTAATCGTCATCGTCATTGTCATCGTCATCGTCATCATCACCATTGACGTCGCCATCGTCATCACATCGTCATCGTCAACGTCATCGTCATCGTCATCGTAATCGTCATCATCACCATTGCCATCGTCATCGTGATCGTCAACGTCATCGTCATCGTCATCGTCATTGTCATCGTCATCGTCATCGTCATCGTCATCGTCATCGTTATCGTCATCGTCATCGCCATCGTCATCGTTATCATCACCATTGCCATCGTCATCGTTATTGTCATCGTTATCGTCATCGTCATCGTCATCGTCATCGTCATCGTCATCGTCATAGTCATTGTCATCGTCATCGTCATCGTCATAGTCATCGTCGTCGTAATCGTCGTCGTCATCGTCATCGTCAGCGTCATCGTCATCGTCATCGTCATCGTCATCGTCATCATCACCATGGCCATCGCTATCGTCATCGTCATCGTTATCATCACCATTGCCATCGTCATCGATATCGTCATAGTCATCGTCATAGTCATCGTCATCGTAATCGTCATCGTCATCGTCATCGTCATCGTCATCGTCATAGTCATTGTCACCGTCATCGTCATCGTCATCGTCATCGTCATCGTCATCGTGATCGTGATCGTCATCGTCATCGTCATCGTCATCGTCATCGTCATCGTCATCGTCACCGTCATCGTCATCGTCATCGTCATCGTCATCGTCATCGTCATCATCATCGTCATCGTCTTCGTCATCGTCACCGTCATCGTCACCGTCATCGTGATCGTGATCGTCATCGTCATCGTCATCGTCATCGTCATCGTCATCGTCATGGTCATCGTCATCGTCATCGTCATCGTCATCGTCATCGTCATCGTCATCGTCATCATCATCGTCATCGTCATCGTCATCGTCATCGTCATAGTCATCGTCGTCGTCATCGTCGTCGTCATCGTCATCGTCAGCGTCATCGTCATCGTCATCGTTATCGTCATCGTCATCGTCATCGTCGTCGTCATCGTCATCGTCATCGTCATCGTCATCGTCATCGTCATCGTCATCGTCATCGTCATCGTCATCGTCATCGTCATCGTCATCGCCATCGTCATAGTCATCGTCAACGTCATCGTCATCGAAATCGTCATCGTCATCGTCATCGTCATCGTCATCGTCATCGTCATCGTCATCGTCATCATCACCCTTGTCATCGCCATCGTCATCGTCATCGTCATCGTCATCGTCATCGTCATCATCACCATTGCCATCGCCATCGTCATCGTCATCGTCATAGTCATCGTCATAGTCATCGTCATCGTCATCGTCATCGTCATCGTCGTCGTCCTCGCCATCGTCGTCGTCATCGTCATCATCATCTTGATCGGCATCGTCATCGTCTTCGTCATCGTCATCGTCATCAGCATCGTCGCCGTCATCAGCATCGTCACCGTCATCGTCATCGTCATCATCACCATTGCCATCGCCATCGTCATCATCATCGTCATTGTCATCGTCATCGTTATCGTCATAGTCATAGTCATCGTCGTCGTCATCGTCATCGTCATTGTCATCGTCATCGTTATCGTCATCGTCATCATCACCATTGACGTCGCCATCGTCATCACATCGTCATCGTTATCATCACCATTGCCATCGTCATCGTCATCATCATTGTCATCGTCATCGTCAACGTCATCGTCATCGTCATCGTAATCGTCATCATCACCATTGCCATCGTCATCGTGATCGTCAACGTCATCGTCATCGTCATCGTCATTGTCATCGTCATCGTCATCGTCATCGTCATCGTCATCGTTATTGTCATCGTAATCGTCATCGTCATCGTCATCGTCATCGTCATCGTCATCATCATCGTCATCGTCATCGTCATCGTCATCGTCATCGTCATCGTCATCGTCATCGTCATCGTCATCATCACCATTGCCATCGCCATCGTCATCGTCATCGTCATCGTCATCGTCATCGTCATCGTCATAGTCATCGTCATCGTCATCGTCATCGTCATCGTCATCGTCGTCGTCATCGTCATCGCCGTCGTCATCGTCATCATCATCTTGATCGGCATCGTCATCGTCTTCGTCATCGTCATCGTCATCAGCATCGACGCCGTCATCAGCATCGTCATCGTCATCGTCATCGTCATCATCACCATTGCCATCGCCATCGTCATCATCATCGTCATCGTCATCGTCGTCGTCATCGTCATCGTCATCGTCATAGTCATCGTCGTCGTCATCGTCGTCGTCATCGTCATCGTCAGCGTTATCGTCATCGTCATCGTCATCGTCATCATCACCATGGCCATCGCTATCGTCATCGTCATCGTTATCATCACCATTGCCATCGTCATCGATATCGTCATAGTCATCGTCATAGTCATCGTCATCGTAATCGTCATCGTCATCGTCATCGTCATCGTCATCGTCATCGTCATTGTCATCGTCATCGTCATCGTGATAGTCATCGTCGTCGTCATCGTCGTCGTCATCGTCATCGTCAGCATCATCGTCATCGTCACCGTTATCATCACCATTGCCATCGTGATCGTCATCGTCATCGTCACCGTCATCGTCATCTTCATCGTCATCGTCATCGTCATCGTCATCGTCATCGTCATCGTCATCGTCATCGTCATCGTCATCGTCATCGTCATCGTCATCGTCAGCATCATCGTGATCGTCATCGTCATCGTCATCATCACCATGGCCATCGCTATCGTCATCGTCATCGTTATCATCACCATTGCCATCGTCATCGATATCGTCATAGTCATCGTCATAGTCATCGTCATCGTAATCGTCATCGTCATCGTCATCGTCATCGTCATCGTCATTGTCATCGTCATCGTCATCGTCATAGTCATCGTCGTCGTCATCGTCATCGTCATCGTCATCGTCATCGTCATCGTCATCGTCATCGTTATCATCACCATTGCCATCGTCATCGTTATTGTTATCGTTATCGTCATCGCCATCAATATCATCATCGTCATCGTCATCGTCATAGCCATCGCCATCGTTATCATCATCGTCATCGTCATCGTCATCGTCATCGTCATCGTCATCGTTATCATCACCATTGCCATCGTCATCGTTATTGTTATCGTTATCGTCATCGCCATCAATATCATCATCGTCATCGTCATCGTCATAGCCATCGCCATCGTTATCATCATCGTCATCGTCATCGTCATCGTCATCGTCATCGTCATCGTCATCGTTATCATCACCATTGCCATCGTCATCGATATCGTCATAGTCATCGTCATAGTCATCGTCATCGTAATCGTCATCGTCATCGTCATCGTCATCGTCATTGTCATCGTCATCGTCATCGTCATAGTCATCGTCGTCGTCATCGTTATCATCACCATTGCCATCGTCATCGATATCGTCATAGTCATCGTCATAGTCATCGTCATCGTCATCGTCATCGTCATCGTCATCGTCATCGTCATTGTCATCGTCATCGTCATCGTCATAGTCATCGTCGTCGTCATCGTCATCGTCATCGTCATCGTCATCGTCATCGTCATCGTCATCGTCATCGTCATCGTCATCGTCATCGTCATCGTCATCGTCATCGTTATCGTCATCATCATTGTCATCGTCATCGTCATTGTCAACGTCATCGTCATCGTCATCGTCATCGTCATCGTAATCGTCATCGTCATCGTCATCGTCATCGTCATCGTTATCGTCATCGTCATAGTCATCGTTATCATCACCATTGCCATCGTCATCGTTATTGTTATCGTTATCGTCATCGCCATCAATATCATCATCGTCATCGTCATCGTCATAGCCATCGCCATCGTTATCATTATCGTCATCGTCATCGTCATCGTCATCGTCATCGTCATCGCCATTGACATCGTCATCGTCATCGTCATCGTCATCGTCATCGTCATCGTTATCATCACCATTGCCATCGTCATCGCTATCGTCATCGTCATCGTCATCGTCATCATCACCATTGCCATCGCCATCGTCATAGTCATCGTCAACGTCATCGTCATCGAAATCGTCATCGTCATCGTCATCGTCATCGTCATCGTCAACGTCATCGTCATCGCCATCGTCATCGTTATCGTCATCGTCATCGTCATCGTCATCGTTATCATCACCATCGCCATCGTCATCGCTATCGTCATCGTCATCGTCATCGTCATCATCATCATCGCCATCGCCATCGTCATAGTCATCGTCAACGTCATCGTCATCGAAATCGTCATCATCATCGTCATCGTCATCGTCATCGTCATCGTCATCGTCATCGTCATCGTCATCATCACCATTGCCATTGCCATCGTCATCGTCATCGTCATCGTCATCGTCATCGTCATCGTCATCGTCATCGTCATCGTCATCGTCATCGTCATCGTCATCGTTATCATCACCATTGCCATCGTCATCGCTATCGTCATCGTCATCGTCATCGTCATCATCACCATCGCCATCGCCATCGTCATAGTCATCGTCAACGTCATCGTCATCGAAATCGTCATCATCATCGTCATCGTCATCGCCATCGTCATCGTCATCGTCATCGTCAACGTCATCATCATCGTCATCGTCATCGTCATCGTCATCGTCATCGTTATCATCACCATTGCCATCGTCATCGTTATTGTTATCGTTATCGTCATCGCCATCAATATCATCATCGTCATCGTCATCGTCATAGCCATCGCCATCGTTATCATCATCGTCATCGTCATCGTCATCGTCATCGTCATCGTTATCATCACCATTGCCATCGTCATCGTTATTGTTATCGTTATCGTCATCGCCATCAATATCATCATCGTCATCGTCATCGTCATAGCCATCGCCATCGTTATCATCATCGTCATCGTCATCGTCATCGTCATCGTCATCGTCATCGTCATCGTTATCATCACCATTGCCATCGTCATCGCTATCGTCATCGTCATCGTCATCGTCATCATCACCATTGCCATCGCCATCGTCATAGTCATCGTCAACGTCATCGTCATCGAAATCGTCATCGTCATCGTCATCGTCATCGTCAACGTCATCGTCATCGCCATCGTCATCGTTATCGTCATCGTTCGTCATCGTCATCGTTATCATCACCATTGCCATCGTCATCGCTATCGTCATCGTCATCGTCATCGTCATCATCACCATCGCCATCGCCATCGTCATGGTCATCGTCATCGCCATCGTCATCGTCATCGTCATCGTCATCGTCATCGTCATCGTCATCGTTATCATCACCATTGCCATCGTCATCGCTATCGTCATCGTCATCGTCATCGTCATCATCACCATCGCCATCGTCATCGTCATCGTCATCGTCAACATCATCGTGACGTCATCGTCATCGTCATCGTCATCATCACCATGGCCATCGCTATCGTCATTGTCATCGTTATCGTGATCGTCATCGTGATCGTCATCGTCATCGTCATCGTCATCGTCATCGTCATCATCACCATCGACGTCGCCATCGTCATCGTCATCGTCATCGTCAACGTCATCATCATCGTCATTGTCATCGTGATCGTGATCGTAATCGTCATCGTCATCGTCATCGAAATTGTCATCGTCATCGTCATCGTCATCGTCATCGTCATCGTCATCGTCATCATCACCCTTGCCATCGCTATCGTCATCGTCATCGTCATCGTAATCGTCATCGTCATCGTCATCGTCATCGTCATCATCACCATTGCCATCGCCATCGTCATCGTCATCGTCATCGTCATCGTCATCGTAATCGTCATCGTCATCGATATCGTCATCGTCATCGTCATCGTCATCGTCATCGTCATCGTCATCGTCATCGTCATCGTCATCGTCATCGTCATCGTCATCGTCATCGTCATCGTCATCGTCATCGTCATCGTCATCACATCGTCATCCTTATCATCACCATTGCCATCGTCATCGTCATCATCATTGTCATCGTCATCGTCAACGTGATCGTGATCGTCATCGTACTCGTCATCGTCATAGTCATCGTTATCGTCATCGTCATCGTCAACTTCATCGTGACGTCATCGTCATCGTCATCGTCATCATCACCATGGCCATCGCTATCGTCATTGTCATCGTTATCGTGATCGTAATCGTCATCGTCATCGTTATCGTCATCGTCATCGCCATCGTCATCGTCATCGTCATCGTCATCGTCAGCGTCATCGTCATCGTCATCGTCATCGTCATCATCACCATGGCCATCGCTATCGTCATCGTCATCGTTATCATCACCATTGCCATCGTCATCGATATCGTCATAGTCATCGTCATAGTCATCGTCATCGTAATCGTCATCGTCATCGTAATCGTCATCGTCATCGTCATCGTCATTGTCATCGTCATCGTCATCGTCATAATCATCGTCATCGTCATCGTCATCGTCATCGTCATCGTCATC
This sequence comes from Tenthredo livida, assembly GCA_963992785.1. Classification (NCBI taxonomy): domain Eukaryota; kingdom Metazoa; phylum Arthropoda; class Insecta; order Hymenoptera; family Tenthredinidae; genus Tenthredo; species Tenthredo livida. The sequence continues at coordinate 31,584,072 of OZ023066.1, read as the reverse complement.
TTCATCGTCATCGTCATCGTCATCGTCATCGTCATCGTCATCGTCATCGTTATCGTCATCGTCATCGTTATCATAACCATTGCCATCGTCATCGTTATTGTCATCGTTATCGTCATCGTCATCGTCATCGTCATCGTCATCATCAGCATTGCCATCGCCATGGTAATGGTCATCGTCATCGTCATCGTCATCGTCATTGTCATCGTCATCGTCATCGTCATAGTCATCGTCGTCGTCATCGTCGTCGTCATCGTCATCGTCAGCATCATCGTCATCGTCATCGTCATCATCACCATGGCCATCGCTATCGTCATCGTCATCGTTATCATCACCATTGCCATCGTCATCGATATCGTCATAGTCATCGTCATAGTCATCGTCATCGTCATCGTAATCGTCATCGTCATCGTCATCGTCATCGTCATCGTCATCGTCATCGTTATCATCACCATTGCCATCGTCATCGTCATCATCATTGTCATCGTCATCGTCAACGTCATCATCAGCATCGCCATCGCTATTGTCATCGTCATCGTCATCGTCACCATCACCATCGACGTCGCCATCGTCATTACCATCGTTATCGTGATCGTAATCGTCATCGTCATCGTTATCGTCATCGTCATCGCCATCGTCATCGTTATCATCACCATTGCCATCGTCGTCGTCATCGTCATCGTCATCGTCATCGTCATCGTCATCGTCATCGTCATCGTCAACATCACCCTTGTCATCGCCATCGTCATCGTCATCGTCATCGTCATCGTCATCGTCATCGTCATCGTCATCGTCATCGTCATCGTCATCGTCATCGTCATCGTCATCATCACCATTGCCATCGCCATCGTCATCGTCATCGTCATAGTCATCGTCATAGTCATCGTCATCGTCATCGTCATCGTCATCGTCGTCGTCCTCGCCATCGTCGTCGTCATCGTCATCATCATCTTGATCGGCATCGTCATCGTCTTCGTCATCGTCATCGTCATCAGCATCGTCGCCGTCATCAGCATCGTCACCGTAATCGTCATCGTCTTCATCACCATTGCCATCGCCATCGTCATCATCATCGTCATTGTCATCGTCATCGTTATCGTCATAGTCATAGTCATCGTCGTCGTCATCGTCATCGTCATTGTCATCGTCATCGTTATCGTCATCGTCATCATCACCATTGACGTCGCCATCGTCATCACATCGTCATCGTTATCATCACCATTGCCATCGTCATCGTCATCATCATTGTCATCGTCATCGTCAACGTCATCGTCATCGTCATCGTAATCGTCATCATCACCATTGCCATCGTCATCGTGATCGTCAACGTCATCGTCATCGTCATCGTCATTGTCATCGTCATCGTTATTGTCATCGTAATCGTCATCGTCATCGTCATCGTCATCGTCATCGTCATCATCATCGTCATCGTCATCGTCATCGTCATCGTCATCGTCATCGTCATCGTCATCGTCATCGTCATCATCACCATTGCCATCGCCATCGTCATCGTCATCGTCATCGTCATCGTCATCGTCATAGTCATCGTCATCGTCATCGTCATCGTCATCGTCATCGTCGTCGTCATCGTCATCGCCGTCGTCATCGTCATCATCATCTTGATCGGCATCGTCATCGTCTTCGTCATCGTCATCGTCATCAGCATCGACGCCGTCATCAGCATCGTCATCGTCATCGTCATCGTCATCATCACCATTGCCATCGCCATCGTCATCATCATCGTCATCGTCATCGTCGTCGTCATCGTCATCGTCGTCGTCATCGTCATCATCATCTTGATCGGCATCGTCATCGTCTTCGTCATCGTCATCGTCATCAGCATCGTCGCCGTCATCAGCATCGTCATCGTCATCGTCATCGTCATCATCACCATTGCCATCGCCATCGTCATCATCATCGTCATTGTCATCGTCATCGTTATCGTCATAGTCATAGTCATCGTCGTCGTCATCGTCATCGTCATTGTCATCGTCATCGTTATCGTCATCGTCATCATCACCATTGACGTCGCCATCGTTATCACATCGTAATCGTTATTATCACCATTGCCATCGTCATCGTCATCATCATTGTCATCGTCATCGTCAACGTCATCATCAGCATCGCCATCGCTATCGTCATCGTCATCGTCATCGTCATCATCACCATCGACGTCGCCATCGTCATTACCATCGTTATCGTGATCGTAATCGTCATCGTCATCGTTATCGTCATCGTCATCGCCATCGTCATCGTTATCATCACCATTGCCATCGTCATCGCTATTGTCATCGTTATCGTCATCGTCATCGTCATCGTCATCGTCATCGTCATCGTCATTGTCATCGTCATCGTCATCGTCATAGTCATCGTCGTCGTCATCGTCGTCGTCATCGTCATCGTCAGCGTCATCGTCATCGTCATCGTCATCATCACCATGGCCATCGCTATCGTCATCGTCATCGTTATCATCACCATTGCCATCGTCATCGATATCGTCATAGTCATCGTCATAGTCATCGTCATCGTAATCGTCATCGTCATCGTCATCGTCATCGTCATCGTCATCGTCATTGTCATCGTCATCGTCATCGTCATAGTCATCGTCGTCGTCATCGTCGTCGTCATCGTCATCGTCAGCATCATCGTCATCGTCACCGTTATCATCACCATTGCCATCGTCATCGTCATCGTCATCGTCATCGTCATCGTCATCTTCATCGTCATCGTCATCGTCATCGTCATCGTCATCGTCATCGTCATCGTCATCGTCATCGTCATCGTCATCGTCATCGTCATCGTCATCGTCATCGTTATCATCACCATTGCCATCGTCATCGTTATTGTCATCGTTATCGTCATCGTCATCGTCATCGTCATCGTCATCATCAGCATTGCCATCGCCATGTTAATAGTCATCGTCATCGTCATCGTCATCGTCATTGTCATCGTCATCGTCATCGTCATAGTCATCGTCGTCGTCATCGTCGTCGTCATCGTCATCGTCAGCATCATCGTCATCGTCATCGTCATCGTCATCATCACCATGGCCATCGCTATCGTCATCGTCATCGTTATCATCACCATTGCCTTCGTCATCGATATCGTCATAGTCATCGTCATAGTCATCGTCATCGTAATCGTCATCGTCATCGTCATCGTCATCGTCATTGTCATCGTCATCGTCATCGTCATAGTCATCGTCGTCGTCATCGTCATCGTCATCGTCATCGTCATCGTCATCGTCATCGTCATCGTCATCGTCATCGTCATCGTCATCGTCATCGTCATCGTCATCGTTATCGTCATCATCATTGTCATCGTCATCGTCATTGTCAACGTCATCGTCATCGTCATCGTCATCGTCATCGTCATCGTCATCGTCATCGTCATCGTCATCGTTATCGTCATCGTCATCGTCATCGTTATCATCACCATTGCCATCGTCATCGTTATTGTTATCGTTATCGTCATCGCCATCAATATCATCATCGTCATCGTCATCGTCATAGCCATCGCCATCGTTATCATTATCGTCATCGTCATCGTCATCGTCATCGTCATCGTCATCGCCATTGACATCGTCATCGTCATCGTCATCGTCATCGTCATCGTCATCGTTATCATCACCATTGCCATCGTCATCGCTATCGTCATCGTCATCGTCATCGTCATCATCACCATTGCCATCGCCATCGTCATAGTCATCGTCAACGTCATCGTCATCGAAATCGCCATCGTCATCGCTATCGTCATCGTCATCGTCATCGTCATCATCACCATCGCCATCGCCATCGTCATAGTCATCGTCAACGTCATCGTCATCGAAATCGTCATCATCATCGTCATCGTCATCGTCATCGTCATCGTCATCGTCATCGTCATCGTCATCATCACCATTGCCATTGCCATCGTCATCGTCATCGTCATCGTCATCGTCATCGTCATCGTCATCGTCATCGTCATCGTCATCGTCATCGTTATCATCACCATTGCCATCGTCATCGCTATCGTCATCGTCATCGTCATCGTCATCATCACCATCGCCATCGCCATCGTCATAGTCATCGTCAACGTCATCGTCTTCGAAATCGTCATCATCATCGTCATCGTCATCGCCATCGTCATCGTCATCGTCATCGTCAACGTCATCATCATCGTCATCGTCATCGTCATCGTCATCGTCATCGTCATCGTTATCATCACCATTGCCATCGTGATCGTTATTGTTATCGTTATCGTCATCGCCATCAATATCATCATCGTCATCGTCATCGTCATAGCCATCGCCATCGTTATCATCATCGTCATCGTCATCGTCATCGTCATCGTCATCGTCATCGTTATCATCACCATTGCCATCGTCATCGCTATCGTCATCGTCATCGTCATCGTCATCATCACCATTGCCATCGCCATCGTCATCGTCATCGTCATCGCCATCGTCATCGTCATCGTCATCGTCAACGTCATCATCATCGTCATCGTCATCGTCATCGTCATCGTCATCGTGATCATCACCATTGCCATCGTCATCGTTATTGTTATCGTTATCGTCATCGCCATCAATATCATCATCGTCATCGTCATCGTCATAGCCATCGCCATCGTTATCATCATCGTCATCGTCATCGTAATCGTCATCGTCATCGTCATCGTTATCATCACCATTGCCATCGTCATCGTTATTGTTATCGTTATCGTCATCGCCATCAATATCATCATCGTCATCGTCATCGTCATAGCCATCGCCATCGTTATCATCATCGTCATCGTCATCGTCATCGTCATCGTCATCGTCATCGTTATCATCACCATTGCCATCGTCATCGCTATCGTCATCGTCATCGTCATCGTCATCATCACCATTGCCATCGCCATCGTCATAGTCATCGTCAACGTCATCGTCATCGAAATCGTCATCGTCATCGTCATCGTCATCGTCAACGTCATCGTCATCGCCATCGTCATCGTTATCGTCATCGTTCGTCATCGTCATCGTTATCATCACCATTGCCATCGTCATCGCTATCGTCATCGTCATCGTCATCGTCATCATCACCATCGCCATCGCCATCGTCATGGTCATCGTCAACGTCATCGTCATCGAAATCGTCATCGTCATCGTCATCGTCATCGTCATCGTCATCGTCATCGTCATCGTCATCGTCATCGTCATCGTCATCGTCATCGTCATCGTGATCATCACCATTGCCATCGTCATCGCTATCGTCATCGTCATCGTCATCGTCATCATCACCATCGCCATCGCCATCGTCATAGTCATCGTCAACGTCATCGTCATCGTCATCGTCATCGTCATCATCACCATGGCTATCGCTATCGTCATTGTCATCGTTATCGTGATCGTAATCGTCATCGTCATCGTCATCGTCATCGTCATCGTCATCGTCATCGTCATCGTCATCATCACCATCGACGTCGCCATCGTCATCGTCATCGTCATCGTCAACGTCATCATCATCGTCATTGTCATCGTGATCGTTATCGTAATAGTCATCGTCATCATCACCATGGCCATCGCTATCGTCATTGTCATCGTTATCGTGATCGTAATCGTCATCGTCATCGTCATCGTCGTCGTCATCGTCATCGTCATCTTCATCGCCATCGTCATCGTCATCGTCATCGTCATCGTCATCGTCATCGTCATCGTCATCGTCATCGTCATCGTCATCGTCATCGTCATTGTTATCATCACCATTGCCATCGTCATCGTTATTGTTATCGTTATCGTCATCGCCATCAATATCATCATCGTCATCGTCATCGTCATAGCCATCGCCGTCGTTATCATCATCGTCATCGTCATCGTCATCGTCATCGTCATCGTCATCGTCATCGCCATCGTCATCGTCATCGTCATCGTCATCGTCATCGTCATCGTCATCGTTATCATCACCATTGCCATCGTCATCGCTATCGTCATCGTCATCGTCATCGTCATCATCACCATCGCCATCGTCATCGTCATCGTCATCGTCAACATCATCGTGACGTCATCGTCATCGTCATCGTCATCATCACCATGGCCATCGCTATCGTCATTGTCATCGTTATCGTGATCGTCATCGTGATCGTCATCGTCATCGTCATCGTCATCGTCATCGTCATCATCACCATCGACGTCGCCATCGTCATCGTCATCGTCATCGTCAACGTCATCATCATCGTCATTGTCATCGTGATCGTGATCGTAATCGTCATCGTCATCGTCATCGAAATCGTCATCGTCATCGTCATCGTCATCGTCATCGTCATCGTCATCATCACCCTTGCCATCGCTATCGTCATCGTCATCGTCATCGTCATCGTCATCGTCATCGTCATCGTCATCGTCATCGTCATCATCACCATTGCCATCGCCATCGTCATCGTCATCGTCATCGTCATCGTCATCGTCATCGTCATCGTCATCGTCATCGTCATCGTCATCACATCGTCATCCTTATCATCACCATTGCCATCGTAATCGTCATCATCATTGTCATCGTCATCGTCAACGTGATCGTGATCGTCATCGTACTCGTCATCGTCATAGTCATCGTTATCGTCATCGTCATCGTCAACTTCATCGTGACGTCATCGTCATCGTCATCGTCATCATCACCATGGCCATCGCTATCGTCATTGTCATCGTTATCGTGATCGTAATCGTCATCGTCATCGTTATCGTCATCGTCATCGCCATCGTCATCGTCATCGTCATCGTCATCGTCAGCGTCATCGTCATCGTCATCGTCATCGTCATCATCACCATGGCCATCGCTATCGTCATCGTCATCGTTATCATCACCATTGCCATCGTCATCGATATCGTCATAGTCATCGTCATAGTCATCGTCATCGTAATCGTCATCGTCATCGTCATCGTCATCGTCATCGTCATCGTCATTGTCATCGTCATCGTCATCGTCATAATCATCGTCGTCGTCATCGTCGTCGTCATCGTCATCGTCAGCATCATCGTCATCGTCACCGTCATCATCACCATTGCCATCGTCATCGTCATCGTCATCGTCATCGTCATCGTCATCTTCATCGTCATCGTCATCGTCATCGTCATCGTCATCGTCATCGTTATTGTCATCGTAATCGTCATCGTCATCGTCATCGTCATCGTCATCGTCATCATCATCGTCATCGTCATCGTCATCGTCATCGTCATCGTCATCGTCATCGTCATCGTCATCGTCATCATCACCATTGCCATCGCCATCGTCATCGTCATCGTCATCGTCATCGTCATAGTCATCGTCATCGTCATCGTCATCGTCATCGTCATCGTCATCGTCGTCGTCATCGTGATCGTCATCATCACCATGGCCATCGCTATCGTCATCGTCATCGTTATCATCACCATTGCCATCGTCATCGATATCGTCATAGTCATCGTCATAGTCATCGTCATCGTAATCGTCATCGTCATCGTCATCGTCATCGTCATCGTCATCGTCATTGTCATCGTCATCGTCATCGTCATAATCATCGTCGTCGTCATCGTCGTCGTCATCGTCATCGTCAGCATCATCGTCATCGTCACCGTTATCATCACCATTGCCATCGTCATCGTCATCGTCATCGTCATCGTCATCGTCATCGTCATCGTCATCTTCATCGTCATCGTCATCGTCATCGTCATCGTCATCGTCATCGTCATCGTTGTCGTCATCGTCATCGTTATCATCACCATTGCCATCGTCATCGTTATTGTCATCGTTATCGTCATCGTCATCGTCATCGTCATCGTCATCATCAGCATTGCCATCGCCATGGTAATAGTCATCGTCATCGTCATCGTCATCGTCATTGTCATCGTCATCGTCATCGTCATAGTCATCGTCGTCGTCATCGTCGTCGTCATCGTCATCGTCAGCGTCATCGTCATCGTCATCGTCATCGTCATCATCACCATGGCCATCGCTATCGTCATCGTCATCGTTATCATCACCATTGCCATCGTCATCGATATCATCATAGTCATCGTCATAGTCATCGTCATCGTAATCGTCATCGTCATTGTCATCGTCATCGTCATCATCACCATTGACGTCGCCATCGTCATCACATCGTCATCGTCAACGTCATCGTCATCGTCATCGTAATCGTCATCATCACCATTGCCATCGTCATCGTGATCGTCAACGTCATCGTCATCGTCATCGTCATTGTCATCGTCATCGTCATCGTCATCGTCATCGTCATCGTTATCGTCATCGTCATCGCCATCGTCATCGTTATCATCACCATTGCCATCGTCATCGTTATTGTCATCGTTATCGTCATCGTCATCGTCATCGTCATCGTCATCGTCATCGTCATAGTCATTGTCATCGTCATCGTCATCGTCATAGTCATCGTCGTCGTAATCGTCGTCGTCATCGTCATCGTCAGCGTCATCGTCATCGTCATCGTCATCGTCATCGTCATCATCACCATGGCCATCGCTATCGTCATCGTCATCGTTATCATCACCATTGCCATCGTCATCGATATCGTCATAGTCATCGTCATAGTCATCGTCATCGTAATCGTCATCGTCATCGTCATCGTCATCGTCATCGTCATAGTCATTGTCACCGTCATCGTCATCGTCATCGTCATCGTCATCGTCATCGTGATCGTGATCGTCATCGTCATCGTCATCGTCATCGTCATCGTCATCGTCATCGTCATCGTTATCATCACCATTGCCATCGTCATCGCTATCGTCATCGTCATCGTCATTGTCATCATCACCATCGCCATCGCCATCGTCATAGTCATCGTCAACGTCATCGTCATCGAAATCGTCATCATCATCGTCATCGTCATCGCCATCGTCATCGTCATCGTCATCGTCAACGTCATCATCATCGTCATTGTCATCGTGATCGTTATCGTAATAGTCATCGTCATCATCACCATGGCCATCGCTATCGTCATTGTCATCGTTATCGTGATCGTAATCGTCATCGTCATCGTCATCGTCGTCATCATCGTCATCGTCATCGTCATCGTCATCGTCATCGTCATCGTCATCGTCATCGTCATCGTCATCGTCATCGTCATCGTCATCGTCATCGTTATCATCACCATTGCCATCGTCATCGTTATTGTTATCGTTATCGTCATCGCCATCAATATCATCATCGTCATCGTCATCGTCATAGCCATCGCCATCGTTATCGTCATCGTCATCGTCATCGTCATCGTCATCGCCATTGACATCGTCATCGTCATCGTCATCGTCATCGTCATCGTCATCGTCATCGTCATCGTCATCGTTATCATCATCGTCATCGTCATCGTCATCGTCATCATCATCGTCATCGTCATCCTCATCGTCATCGTCATCATCAACAATGCGATCGCCATCGTCATCGTCTTCGTCATCGTCACCGTCATCGTCACCGTCATCGTCATCGTCATCGTCATCGTCATCGTCATCGTGATCGTCATCGTCATCGTCATCGTCATCGTCATCGTCATCGTCATCGTCATCGTCATCGTCACCGTCATCGTCATCGTCATCGTCATCGTCATCGTCATCGTCATCATCATCGTCATCGTCTTCGTCATCGTCACCGTCATCGTCACCGTCATCGTGATCGTGATCGTCATCGTCATCGTCATCGTCATCGTCATCGTCATCGTCATCGTCATCGTCATCGTCATCGTCATCGTCATCGTCATCGTCATCGTCATCGTCATCATCATCGTCATCGTCATCGTCATCGTCATCGTCATAGTCATCGTCGTGGTCATCGTCGTCGTCATCGTCATCGTCAGCGTCATCGTGATCGTCATCGTTATCGTCATCGTCATCGCCATCGTCATCGTTATCATCACCATTGCCATCGTCATCGTTATTGTCATCGTTATCGTCATCGTTATCGTCATCGTCATCGTCATCGTCATCGTCATCGTCATTGTCATCGTCATCGTCATCGTCATAGTCATCGTCGTCGTCATCGTCGTCGTCATCGTCATCGTCAGCGTCATCGTCATCGTCATCGTCATCGTCATCATCACCATGGCCATCGCTATCGTCATCGTCATCGTTATCATCACCATTGCCATCGTCATCGATATCGTCATAGTCATCGTCATAGTCATCGTCATCGTAATCGTCATCGTCATTGTCATCGTCATCGTCATCATCACCATTGACGTCGCCATCGTCATCACATCGTCATCGTCAACGTCATCGTCATCGTCATCGTAATCGTCATCATCACCATTGCCATCGTCATCGTGATCGTCAACGTCATCGTCATCGTCATCGTCATTGTCATCGTCATCGTCATCGTCATCGTCATCGTCATCGTTATCGTCATCGTCATCGCCATCGTCATCGTTATCATCACCATTGCCATCGTCATCGTTATTGTCATCGTTATCGTCATCGTCATCGTCATCGTCATCGTCATCGTCATCGTCATAGTCATTGTCATCGTCATCGTCATCGTCATAGTCATCGTCGTCGTAATCGTCGTCGTCATCGTCATCGTCAGCGTCATCGTCATCGTCATCGTCATCGTCATCGTCATCATCACCATGGCCATCGCTATCGTCATCGTCATCGTTATCATCACCATTGCCATCGTCATCGATATCGTCATAGTCATCGTCATAGTCATCGTCATCGTAATCGTCATCGTCATCGTCATCGTCATCGTCATCGTCATAGTCATTGTCACCGTCATCGTCATCGTCATCGTCATCGTCATCGTCATCGTGATCGTGATCGTCATCGTCATCGTCATCGTCATCGTCATCGTCATCGTCATCGTCACCGTCATCGTCATCGTCATCGTCATCGTCATCGTCATCGTCATCATCATCGTCATCGTCTTCGTCATCGTCACCGTCATCGTCACCGTCATCGTGATCGTGATCGTCATCGTCATCGTCATCGTCATCGTCATCGTCATCGTCATGGTCATCGTCATCGTCATCGTCATCGTCATCGTCATCGTCATCGTCATCGTCATCATCATCGTCATCGTCATCGTCATCGTCATCGTCATAGTCATCGTCGTCGTCATCGTCGTCGTCATCGTCATCGTCAGCGTCATCGTCATCGTCATCGTTATCGTCATCGTCATCGTCATCGTCGTCGTCATCGTCATCGTCATCGTCATCGTCATCGTCATCGTCATCGTCATCGTCATCGTCATCGTCATCGTCATCGTCATCGTCATCGCCATCGTCATAGTCATCGTCAACGTCATCGTCATCGAAATCGTCATCGTCATCGTCATCGTCATCGTCATCGTCATCGTCATCGTCATCGTCATCATCACCCTTGTCATCGCCATCGTCATCGTCATCGTCATCGTCATCGTCATCGTCATCATCACCATTGCCATCGCCATCGTCATCGTCATCGTCATAGTCATCGTCATAGTCATCGTCATCGTCATCGTCATCGTCATCGTCGTCGTCCTCGCCATCGTCGTCGTCATCGTCATCATCATCTTGATCGGCATCGTCATCGTCTTCGTCATCGTCATCGTCATCAGCATCGTCGCCGTCATCAGCATCGTCACCGTCATCGTCATCGTCATCATCACCATTGCCATCGCCATCGTCATCATCATCGTCATTGTCATCGTCATCGTTATCGTCATAGTCATAGTCATCGTCGTCGTCATCGTCATCGTCATTGTCATCGTCATCGTTATCGTCATCGTCATCATCACCATTGACGTCGCCATCGTCATCACATCGTCATCGTTATCATCACCATTGCCATCGTCATCGTCATCATCATTGTCATCGTCATCGTCAACGTCATCGTCATCGTCATCGTAATCGTCATCATCACCATTGCCATCGTCATCGTGATCGTCAACGTCATCGTCATCGTCATCGTCATTGTCATCGTCATCGTCATCGTCATCGTCATCGTCATCGTTATTGTCATCGTAATCGTCATCGTCATCGTCATCGTCATCGTCATCGTCATCATCATCGTCATCGTCATCGTCATCGTCATCGTCATCGTCATCGTCATCGTCATCGTCATCGTCATCATCACCATTGCCATCGCCATCGTCATCGTCATCGTCATCGTCATCGTCATCGTCATCGTCATAGTCATCGTCATCGTCATCGTCATCGTCATCGTCATCGTCGTCGTCATCGTCATCGCCGTCGTCATCGTCATCATCATCTTGATCGGCATCGTCATCGTCTTCGTCATCGTCATCGTCATCAGCATCGACGCCGTCATCAGCATCGTCATCGTCATCGTCATCGTCATCATCACCATTGCCATCGCCATCGTCATCATCATCGTCATCGTCATCGTCGTCGTCATCGTCATCGTCATCGTCATAGTCATCGTCGTCGTCATCGTCGTCGTCATCGTCATCGTCAGCGTTATCGTCATCGTCATCGTCATCGTCATCATCACCATGGCCATCGCTATCGTCATCGTCATCGTTATCATCACCATTGCCATCGTCATCGATATCGTCATAGTCATCGTCATAGTCATCGTCATCGTAATCGTCATCGTCATCGTCATCGTCATCGTCATCGTCATCGTCATTGTCATCGTCATCGTCATCGTGATAGTCATCGTCGTCGTCATCGTCGTCGTCATCGTCATCGTCAGCATCATCGTCATCGTCACCGTTATCATCACCATTGCCATCGTGATCGTCATCGTCATCGTCACCGTCATCGTCATCTTCATCGTCATCGTCATCGTCATCGTCATCGTCATCGTCATCGTCATCGTCATCGTCATCGTCATCGTCATCGTCATCGTCATCGTCAGCATCATCGTCATCGTCATCGTCATCGTCATCATCACCATGGCCATCGCTATCGTCATCGTCATCGTTATCATCACCATTGCCATCGTCATCGATATCGTCATAGTCATCGTCATAGTCATCGTCATCGTAATCGTCATCGTCATCGTCATCGTCATCGTCATTGTCATCGTCATCGTCATCGTCATAGTCATCGTCGTCGTCATCGTCATCGTCATCGTCATCGTCATCGTCATCGTCATCGTCATCGTTATCATCACCATTGCCATCGTCATCGTTATTGTTATCGTTATCGTCATCGCCATCAATATCATCATCGTCATCGTCATCGTCATAGCCATCGCCATCGTTATCATCATCGTCATCGTCATCGTCATCGTCATCGTCATCGTCATCGTTATCATCACCATTGCCATCGTCATCGTTATTGTTATCGTTATCGTCATCGCCATCAATATCATCATCGTCATCGTCATCGTCATAGCCATCGCCATCGTTATCATCATCGTCATCGTCATCGTCATCGTCATCGTCATCGTCATCGTCATCGTTATCATCACCATTGCCATCGTCATCGATATCGTCATAGTCATCGTCATAGTCATCGTCATCGTAATCGTCATCGTCATCGTCATCGTCATCGTCATTGTCATCGTCATCGTCATCGTCATAGTCATCGTCGTCGTCATCGTTATCATCACCATTGCCATCGTCATCGATATCGTCATAGTCATCGTCATAGTCATCGTCATCGTCATCGTCATCGTCATCGTCATCGTCATCGTCATTGTCATCGTCATCGTCATCGTCATAGTCATCGTCGTCGTCATCGTCATCGTCATCGTCATCGTCATCGTCATCGTCATCGTCATCGTCATCGTCATCGTCATCGTCATCGTCATCGTCATCGTCATCGTTATCGTCATCATCATTGTCATCGTCATCGTCATTGTCAACGTCATCGTCATCGTCATCGTCATCGTCATCGTAATCGTCATCGTCATCGTCATCGTCATCGTCATCGTTATCGTCATCGTCATAGTCATCGTTATCATCACCATTGCCATCGTCATCGTTATTGTTATCGTTATCGTCATCGCCATCAATATCATCATCGTCATCGTCATCGTCATAGCCATCGCCATCGTTATCATTATCGTCATCGTCATCGTCATCGTCATCGTCATCGTCATCGCCATTGACATCGTCATCGTCATCGTCATCGTCATCGTCATCGTCATCGTTATCATCACCATTGCCATCGTCATCGCTATCGTCATCGTCATCGTCATCGTCATCATCACCATTGCCATCGCCATCGTCATAGTCATCGTCAACGTCATCGTCATCGAAATCGTCATCGTCATCGTCATCGTCATCGTCATCGTCAACGTCATCGTCATCGCCATCGTCATCGTTATCGTCATCGTCATCGTCATCGTCATCGTTATCATCACCATCGCCATCGTCATCGCTATCGTCATCGTCATCGTCATCGTCATCATCATCATCGCCGTCGCCATCGTCATAGTCATCGTCAACGTCATCGTCATCGAAATCGTCATCATCATCGTCATCGTCATCGTCATCGTCATCGTCATCGTCATCGTCATCGTCATCATCACCATTGCCATTGCCATCGTCATCGTCATCGTCATCGTCATCGTCATCGTCATCGTCATCGTCATCGTCATCGTCATCGTCATCGTCATCGTCATCGTTATCATCACCATTGCCATCGTCATCGCTATCGTCATCGTCATCGTCATCGTCATCATCACCATCGCCATCGCCATCGTCATAGTCATCGTCAACGTCATCGTCATCGAAATCGTCATCATCATCGTCATCGTCATCGCCATCGTCATCGTCATCGTCATCGTCAACGTCATCATCATCGTCATCGTCATCGTCATCGTCATCGTCATCGTTATCATCACCATTGCCATCGTCATCGTTATTGTTATCGTTATCGTCATCGCCATCAATATCATCATCGTCATCGTCATCGTCATAGCCATCGCCATCGTTATCATCATCGTCATCGTCATCGTCATCGTCATCGTCATCGTCATCGTTATCATCACCATTGCCATCGTCATCGTTATTGTTATCGTTATCGTCATCGCCATCAATATCATCATCGTCATCGTCATCGTCATAGCCATCGCCATCGTTATCATCATCGTCATCGTCATCGTCATCGTCATCGTCATCGTCATCGTCATCGTCATCGTTATCATCACCATTGCCATCGTCATCGCTATCGTCATCGTCATCGTCATCGTCATCATCACCATTGCCATCGCCATCGTCATAGTCATCGTCAACGTCATCGTCATCGAAATCGTCATCGTCATCGTCATCGTCATCGTCAACGTCATCGTCATCGCCATCGTCATCGTTATCGTCATCGTTCGTCATCGTCATCGTTATCATCACCATTGCCATCGTCATCGCTATCGTCATCGTCATCGTCATCGTCATCATCACCATCGCCATCGCCATCGTCATGGTCATCGTCATCGCCATCGTCATCGTCATCGTCATCGTCATCGTCATCGTCATCGTCATCGTTATCATCACCATTGCCATCGTCATCGCTATCGTCATCGTCATCGTCATCGTCATCATCACCATCGCCATCGTCATCGTCATCGTCATCGTCAACATCATCGTGACGTCATCGTCATCGTCATCGTCATCATCACCATGGCCATCGCTATCGTCATTGTCATCGTTATCGTGATCGTCATCGTGATCGTCATCGTCATCGTCATCGTCATCGTCATCGTCATCATCACCATCGACGTCGCCATCGTCATCGTCATCGTCATCGTCAACGTCATCATCATCGTCATTGTCATCGTGATCGTGATCGTAATCGTCATCGTCATCGTCATCGAAATTGTCATCGTCATCGTCATCGTCATCGTCATCGTCATCGTCATCGTCATCATCACCCTTGCCATCGCTATCGTCATCGTCATCGTCATCGTCATCGTCATCGTCATCGTCATCGTCATCGTCATCATCACCATTGCCATCGCCATCGTCATCGTCATCGTCATCGTCATCGTCATCGTAATCGTCATCGTCATCGATATCGTCATCGTCATCGTCATCGTCATCGTCATCGTCATCGTCATCGTCATCGTCATCGTCATCGTCATCGTCATCGTCATCGTCATCGTCATCGTCATCGTCATCGTCATCGTCATCACATCGTCATCCTTATCATCACCATTGCCATCGTCATCGTCATCATCATTGTCATCGTCATCGTCAACGTGATCGTGATCGTCATCGTACTCGTCATCGTCATAGTCATCGTTATCGTCATCGTCATCGTCAACTTCATCGTGACGTCATCGTCATCGTCATCGTCATCATCACCATGGCCATCGCTATCGTCATTGTCATCGTTATCGTGATCGTAATCGTCATCGTCATCGTTATCGTCATCGTCATCGCCATCGTCATCGTCATCGTCATCGTCATCGTCAGCGTCATCGTCATCGTCATCGTCATCGTCATCATCACCATGGCCATCGCTATCGTCATCGTCATCGTTATCATCACCATTGCCATCGTCATCGATATCGTCATAGTCATCGTCATAGTCATCGTCATCGTAATCGTCATCGTCATCGTAATCGTCATCGTCATCGTCATCGTCATTGTCATCGTCATCGTCATCGTCATAATCATCGTCATCGTCATCGTCATCGTCATCGTCATCGTCATCTTCATCGTCATCGTCATCGTCATCGTCATCGTCATCGTCATCGTCATCGTTATCGTCATCGTCATCGTTATCATAACCATTGCCATCGTCATCGTTATTGTCATCGTTATCGTCATCGTCATCGTCATCGTCATCGTCATCATCAGCATTGCCATCGCCATGGTAATAGTCATCGTCATCGTCATCGTCATCGTCATTGTCATCGTCATCGTCATCGTCATAGTCATCGTCGTCGTCATCGTCGTCGTCATCGTCATCGTCAGCATCATCGTCATCGTCATCGTCATCATCACCATGGCCATCGCTATCGTCATCGTCATCGTTATCATCACCATTGCCATCGTCATCGATATCGTCATAGTCATCGTCATAGTCATCGTCATCGTCATCGTAATCGTCATCGTCATCGTCATCGTCATCGTCATCGTCATCGTCATCGTCATCGTTATCATCACCATTGCCATCGTCATCGTTATTGTTATCGTTATCGTCATCGCCATCAATATCATCATCGTCATCGTCATCGTCATAGCCATCGCCATCGTTATCATTATCGTCATCGTCATCGTCATCGTCATAGCCATCGCCATCGTTATCATCATCGTCATCGTCATCGTCATCGTGATCGTCATCGTCATCGCCATTGACATCGTCATCGTCATCGTCATCGTCATCGTCATCGTCATCGTCATCGTCATCGTCATCGTCATCGTCATCGTCATCGTCATCGTCATCGTCATCGTCATCGTCATCGTCATCGTCATCGTCATCGTCGTCGTCTTCGTCATCGTCATCGTCATCATCGTCGTCATCGTCAACGTCATCGTCATCGTCATCGTCATCGTCATCGTCATCGCCATCGTCATCGTTATCGTCATCGTCATCGTCATCATCAACATTGCCATCGCCATCGCCATCGTCATCGTCATCGTCATCGTCATCGTCATCGTCATCGTCATCGTCATAGTCATCGTCATCGTCATCGTTATTGTCATCGTAATCGTCATCGTCATCGTCATCGTCATCGTCATCGTCATCATCATCGTCATCGTCATCGTCATCGTCATCGTCATCGTCATCGTCATCGTCATCGTCATCGTCATCATCACCATTGCCATCGCCATCGTCATCGTCATCGTCATCGTCATCGTCATCGTCATCGTCATCGTCATAGTCATCGTCATCGTCATCGTCATCGTCATCGTCATCGTCGTCGTCATCGTCATCGCCGTCGTCATCGTCATCATCATCTTGATCGGCATCGTCATCGTCTTCGTCATCGTCATCGTCATCAGCATCGACGCCGTCATCAGCATCGTCATCGTCATCGTCATCGTCATCATCACCATTGCCATCGCCATCGTCATCATCATCGTCATCGTCATCGTCGTCGTCATCGTCATCGTCATCGTCATAGTCATCGTCGTCGTCATCGTCGTCGTCATCGTCATCGTCAGCGTCATCGTCATCGTCATCGTCATCGTCATCATCACCATGGCCATCGCTATCGTCATCGTCATCGTTATCATCACCATTGCCATCGTCATCGATATCGTCATAGTCATCGTCATAGTCATCGTCATCGTAATCGTCATCGTCATCGTCATCGTCATCGTCATCGTCATCGTCATTGTCATCGTCATCGTCATCGTCATAGTCATCGTCGTCGTCATCGTCGTTGTCATCGTCATCGTCAGCATCATCGTCATCGTCACCGTTATCATCACCATTGCCATCGTCATCGTCATCGTCATCGTCATCGTCATCGTCATCTTCATCGTCATCGTCATCGTCATCGTCATCGTCATCGTCATCGTCATCGTCATCGTCATCGTCATCGTCATCGTCATCGTCATCGTCATCGTTATCATCACCATTGCCATCGTCATCGTTATTGTCATCGTTATCGTCATCGTCATCGTCATCGTCATCGTCATCATCAGCATTGCCATCGCCATGGTAATAGTCATCGTCATCGTCATCGTCATCGTCATTGTCATCGTCATCGTCATCGTCATAGTCATCGTCGTCGTCATCGTCGTCGTCATCGTCATCGTCAGCATCATCGTCATCGTCATCGTCATCGTCATCATCACCATGGCCATCGCTATCGTCATCGTCATCGTTATCATCACCATTGCCATCGTCATCGATATCGTCATAGTCATCGTCATAGTCATCGTCATCGTAATCGTCATCGTCATCGTCATCGTCATCGTCATTGTCATCGTCATCGTCATCGTCATAGTCATCGTCGTCGTCATCGTCATCGTCATCGTCATCGTCATCGTCATCGTCATCGTCATCGTCATCGTCATCGTCATCGTCATCGTCATCGTCATCGTTATCGTCATCATCATTGTCATCGTCATCGTCATTGTCAACGTCATCGTCATCGTCATCGTCATCGTCATCGTCATCGTCATCGTCATCGTCATCGTCATCGTCATCGTCATCGTTATCGTCATCGTCATCGTCATCGTTATCATCACCATTGCCATCGTCATCGTTATTGTTATCGTTATCGTCATCGCCATCAATATCATCATCGTCATCGTCATCGTCATAGCCATCGCCATCGTTATCATTATCGTCATCGTCATCGTCATCGTCATCGTCATCGTCATCGCCATTGACATCGTCATCGTCATCGTCATCGTCATCGTCATCGTCATCGTTATCATCACCATTGCCATCGTCATCGCTATCGTCATCGTCATCGTCATCGTCATCATCACCATTGCCATCGCCATCGTCATAGTCATCGTCAACGTCATCGTCATCGAAATCGTCATCGTCATCGTCATCGTCATCGTCATCGTCAACGTCATCGTCATCGCCATCGTCATCGTTATCGTCATCGTCATCGTCATCATCACCATTGCCATCGCCATCGTCATCGTCATCGTCATCGTCATCGTCATCGTCATCGTCATAGTCATCGTCATCGTCATCGTCATCGTCATCGTCATCGTCGTCGTCATCGTCATCGCCGTCGTCATCGTCATCATCATCTTGATCGGCATCGTCATCGTCTTCGTCATCGTCATCGTCATCAGCATCGACGCCGTCATCAGCATCGTCATCGTCATCGTCATCGTCATCATCACCATTGCCATCGCCATCGTCATCATCATCGTCATCGTCATCGTCGTCGTCATCGTCATCGTCATCGTCATAGTCATCGTCATCGTCATCGTCGTCGTCATCGTCATCGTCAGCGTCATCGTCATCGTCATCGTCATCGTCATCATCACCATGGCCATCGCTATCGTCATCGTCATCGTTATCATCACCATTGCCATCGTCATCGTCATCGTCATCGTCATCGTCATCGTCATCTTCATCGTCATCGTCATCGTCATCGTCATCGTCATCGTCATCGTCATCGTCATCGTCATCGTCATCGTCATCGTCATCGTCATCGTCATCGTTATCATCACCATTGCCATCGTCATCGTTATTGTCATCGTTATCGTCATCGTCATCGTCATCGTCATCGTCATCATCAGCATTGCCATCGCCATGGTAATAGTCATCGTCATCGTCATCATCATCGTCATTGTCATCGTGATCGTTATCGTAATAGTCATCGTCATCATCACCATGGCCATCGCTATCGTCATTGTCATCGTTATCGTGATCGTAATCCACATCGTCATCGTCATGGTCGTCGTCATCGTCATCGTCATCTTCATCGCCATCGTCATCGTCATCGTCATCGTCATCGTCATCGTCATCGTCATCGTCATCGTCATTGTTATCATCACCATTGCCATCGTCATCGTTATTGTTATCGTTATCGTCATCGCCATCAATATCATCATCGTCATCGTCATCGTCATAGCCATCGCCATCGTTATCATCATCGTCATCGTCATAGTCATCGTCAACGTCATCGTCATCGAAATCGTCATCGTCATCGTCATCGTCATCGTCAACGTCATCGTCATCGCCATCGTCATCGTTATCGTCATCGTTCGTCATCGTCATCGTTATCATCACCATTGCCATCGTCATCGCTATCGTCATCGTCATCGTCATCGTCATCATCACCATCGCCATCGCCATCGTCATGGTCATCGTCAACGTCATCGTCATCGAAATCGTCATCGTCATCGTCATCGTCATCGTCATCGTCATCGTCATCGTCATCGTCATCGTCATCGTCATCGTCATCGTCATCGTCATCGTGATCATCACCATTGCCATCGTCATCGCTATCGTCATCGTCATCGTCATCGTCATCATCACCATCGCCATCGCCATCGTCAAAGTCATCGTCAACGTCATCGTCATCGTCATCGTCATCGTCATCATCACCATGGCTATCGCTATCGTCATTGTCATCGTTATCGTGATCGTAATCGTCATCGTCATCGTCATCGTCATCGTCATCGTCATCGTCATCGTCATCGTCATCATCACCATCGACGTCGCCATCGTCATCGTCATCGTCATCGTCAACGTCATCATCATCGTCATTGTCATCGTGATCGTTATCGTAATAGTCATCGTCATCATCACCATGGCCATCGCTATCGTCATTGTCATCGTTATCGTGATCGTAATCGTCATCGTCATCGTCATCGTCGTCGTCATCGTCATCGTCATCTTCATCGCCATCGTCATCGTCATCGTCATCGTCATCGTCATCGTCATCGTCATCGTCATCGTCATCGTCATCGTCATCGTCATTGTTATCATCACCATTGCCATCGTCATCGTTATTGTTATCGTTATCGTCATCGCCATCAATATCATCATCGTCATCGTCATCGTCATAGCCATCGCCGTCGTTATCATCATCGTCATCGTCATCGTCATCGTCATCGTCATCGTCATCGTCATCGCCATCGTCATCGTCATCGTCATCGTCATCGTCATCGTCATCGTCATCGTTATCATCACCATTGCCATCGTCATCGCTATCGTCATCGTCATCGTCATCGTCATCATCACCATCGCCATCGTCATCGTCATCGTCATCGTCAACATCATCGTGACGTCATCGTCATCGTCATCGTCATCATCACCATGGCTATGGCTATCGTCATTGTCATCGTTATCGTGATCGTCATCGTGATCGTCATCGTCATCGTCATCGTCATCGTCATCGTCATCATCACCATCGACGTCGCCATCGTCATCGTCATCGTCATCGTCAACGTCATCATCATCGTCATTGTCATCGTGATCGTGATCGTAATCGTCATCGTCATCGTCATCGAAATCGTCATCGTCATCGTCATCGTCATCGTCATCGTCATCGTCATCGTCATCGTCATTGTCATCGTCATCGTCATCGTCATAGTCATCGTCGTCGTCATCGTCGTCGTCATCGTCATCGTCAGCATCATCGTCATCGTCACCGTTATCATCACCATTGCCATCGTCATCGTCATCGTCATCGTCATCGTCATCGTCATCTTCATCGTCATCGTCATCGTCATCGTCATCGTCATCGTCATCGTCATCGTCATCGTCATCGTCATCGTCATCGTCATCGTCATCGTCATCGTTATCATCACCATTGCCATCGTCATCGTTATTGTCATCGTTATCGTCATCGTCATCGTCATCGTCATCGTCATCATCAGCATTGCCATCGCCATGGTAATAGTCATCGTCATCGTCATCGTCATCGTCATTGTCATCGTCATCGTCATCGTCATAGTCATCGTCGTCATCATCGTCGTCGTCATCGTCATCGTCAGCATCATCGTCATCGTCATCGTCATCGTCATCATCACCATGGCCATCGCTATCGTCATCGTCATCGTTATCATCACCATTGCCATCGTCATCGATATCGTCATAGTCATCGTCATAGTGATCGTCATCGTAATCGTCATCGTCATCGTCATCGTCATCGTCATTGTCATCGTCATCGTCATCGTCATAGTCATCGTCGTCGTCATCGTCATCGTCATCGTCATCGTCATCGTCATCGTCATCGTCATCGTCATCGTCATCGTCATCGTCATCGTCATCGTCATCGTTATCGTCATCATCATTGTCATCGTCATCGTCATTGTCAACGTCATCGTCATCGTCATCGTCATCGTCATCGTCATCGTCATCGTCATCGTCATCGTCATCGTCATCGTCATCGTTATCGTCATCGTCATCGTCATCGTTATCATCACCATTGCCATCGTCATCGTTATTGTTATCGTTATCGTCATCGCCATCAATATCATCATCGTCATCGTCATCGTCATAGCCATCGCCATCGTTATCATTATCGTCATCGTCATCGTCATCGTCATCGTCATCGTCATCGCCATTGACATCGTCATCGTCATCGTCATCGTCATCGTCATCGTCATCGTTATCATCACCATTGCCATCGTCATCGCTATCGTCATCGTCATCGTCATCGTCATCATCACCATTGCCATCGCCATCGTCATAGTCATCGTCAACGTCATCGTCATCGAAATCGTCATCGTCATCGTCATCGTCATCGTCATCGTCAACGTCATCGTCATCGCCATCGTCATCGTTATCGTCATCGTCATCGTCATCATCACCATTGCCATCGCCATCGTCATCGTCATCGTCATCGTCATCGTCATCGTCATCGTCATAGTCATCGTCATCGTCATCGTCATCGTCATCGTCATCGTCGTCGTCATCGTCATCGCCGTCGTCATCGTCATCATCATCTTGATCGGGATCGTCATCGTCTTCGTCATCGTCATCGTCATCA
The DNA here is from genome assembly GCA_963992785.1 of Tenthredo livida. Classification (NCBI taxonomy): domain Eukaryota; kingdom Metazoa; phylum Arthropoda; class Insecta; order Hymenoptera; family Tenthredinidae; genus Tenthredo; species Tenthredo livida. The sequence goes on along the minus strand of OZ023066.1, from coordinate 31,560,821 downwards.
GCATCGACGCCGTCATCAGCATCGTCATCGTCATCGTCATCGTCATCATCACCATTGCCATCGCCATCGTCATCATAATCGTCATCGTCATCGTCGTCGTCATCGTCATCGTCATCGTCATAGTCATCGTCGTCGTCATCGTCGTCGTCATCGTCATCGTCAGCGTCATCGTCATCGTCATCGTCATCGTCATCATCACCATGGCCATCGCTATCGTCATCGTCATCGTTATCATCACCATTGCCATCGTCATCGTCATCGTCATCGTCATCGTCATCGTCGTCTTCATCGTCATCGTCATCGTCATCGTCATCGTCATCGTCATCGTCATCGTCATCGTCATCGTCATCGTCATCGTCATCGTCATCGTCATCGTTATCATCACCATTGCCATCGTCATCGTTATTGTCATCGTTATCGTCATCGTCATCGTCATCGTCATCGTCATCATCAGCATTGCCATCGCCATGGTAATAGTCATCGTCATCGTCATCATCATCGTCATTGTCATCGTGATCGTTATCGTAATAGTCATCGTCATCATCACCATGGCCATCGCTATCGTCATTGTCATCGTTATCGTGATCGTAATCGTCATCGTCATCGTCATCGTCGTCGTCATCGTCATCGTCATCTTCATCGCCATCGTCATCGTCATCGTCATCGTCATCGTCATCGTCATCGTCATCGTCATCGTCATCGTCATCGTCATTGTTATCATCACCATTGCCATCGTCATCGTTATTGTTATCGTTATCGTCATCGCCATCAATATCATCATCGTCATCGTCATCGTCATAGCCATCGCCATCGTTATCATCATCGTCATCGTCATAGTCATCGTCAACGTCATCGTCATCGAAATCGTCATCGTCATCGTCATCGTCATCGTCAACGTCATCGTCATCGCCATCGTCATCGTTATCGTCATCGTTCGTCATCGTCATCGTTATCATCACCATTGCCATCGTCATCGCTATCGTCATCGTCATCGTCATCGTCATCATCACCATCGCCATCGCCATCGTCATGGTCATCGTCAACGTCATCGTCATCGAAATCGTCATCGTCATCGTCATCGTCATCGTCATCGTCATCGTCATCGTCATCGTCATCGTCATCGTCATCGTCATCGTCATCGTCATCGTCATCATCACCATCGACGTCGCCATCGTCATCGTCATCGTCATCGTCAACGTCATCATCATCGTCATTGTCATCGTGATCGTTATCGTAATAGTCATCGTCATCATCACCATGGCCATCGCTATCGTCATTGTCATCGTTATCGTGATCGTAATCGTCATCGTCATCGTCATCGTCGTCGTCATCGTCATCGTCATCTTCATCGCCATCGTCATCGTCATCGTCATCGTCATCGTCATCGTCATCGTCATCGTCATCGTCATCGTCATCGTCATCGTCATCGTCATTGTTATCATCACCATTGCCATCGTCATCGTTATTGTTATCGTTATCGTCATCGCCATCAATATCATCATCGTCATCGTCATCGTCATAGCCATCGCCGTCGTTATCATCATCGTCATCGTCATCGTCATCGTCATCGTCATCGTCATCGTCATCGCCATCGTCATCGTCATCGTCATCGTCATCGTCATCGTCATCGTCATCGTTATCATCACCATTGCCATCGTCATCGCTATCGTCATCGTCATCGTCATCGTCATCATCACCATCGCCATCGTCATCGTCATCGTCATCGTCAACATCATCGTGACGTCATCGTCATCGTCATCGTCATCATCACCATGGCTATCGCTATCGTCATTGTCATCGTTATCGTGATCGTCATCGTGATCGTCATCGTCATCGTGATCGTCATCGTCATCGTCATCATCACCATCGACGTCGCCATCGTCATCGTCATCGTCATCGTCAACGTCATCATCATCGTCATTGTCATCGTGATCGTGATCGTAATCGTCATCGTCATCGTCATCGAAATCGTCATCGTCATCGTCATCGTCATCGTCAT